>LBNU01031702.1:164052-176547 GCA_014162995.1 Artemisia annua
CTATGACCTCAAAACGAGGGGGAGTATATGTCAAGGGGGAGCTCCTAACTAATCGGGATAACCTTTTTGATGCTAACAAAAAGGGGGAGAATTGATATAAACTCACGAAATACTTGTATATATACTAATTTACGTTTTAATGAGTTTAGATTTTGTAATCATCAAAAAGGGGGAGATTGTTGACATAAATAATGCATAAAAACGTTATTTATATTTTTCGATATCTCTACGTTTTGACGATCACAAAATGTAAAATCATTTAACGTAAGATTACTACGTAAACAAGTATTATGCTAGTTTATATCATTTTATCCAACTTAATCACTTAATGTATGAATAAACAAGTGCTTAATACATCTCATGATCAAAGGGTATTTAATTAATTATTACAAAGTTTATTTAATAATATAAACATATTATATATTTTTGAAAAACACTTTTGGTAATAAAAGAAAATATTTAAATCATACTAAATATATGAATTCAAATTTTTAACCAAAATCAGTTAGTTTTTCACCGAATAAACTTTCCCCACTAAAAGACAGAAAATCTGGCCGTTACAGCTGGGCGGCCCCCTTAATTTTAAGGGGGCCGGCCATGAATTAAGGGGGCCGGCCATGCTCCCCTGTCAGATTCTGTCAGAAATTTTCTCCTATAAATACCACCTCAAACCTGGTATTTTTCTCACCTTTTGCACGAAAATTTTCAGATCTAAATCTCTCTAAACATCTTCTAAAACCCTTTGATCATTAGGTTATTAATCCTCGTTTCAAGTGATTCAATCCCTTCTCATCCATCCTCATCCAAAGTGCAAAAGAAGAATACTCCTTCAACAACCAAGTTTAAGAAGTATTGTAGAGTAGTTGTGTCTATTGTGTATATTATTTGTGTAGTTGTGTTGTGATAGTAATAAGTAGTTTTAGGAGAAGTAGAAGTTGTGTAGAGGAGAAGAAGTTGTGTAGTAGTGAAGAGGTGTGAAGTAGTGAAGAAGGTGTGGTGTGTACAAGTAGTGTAGAAGTTGTGAAGAAGTCGTGAGATTGGTTCTAGCTAGGATTAGAACCCGACATCTAGCTTTGTGTCGTTAAGCCGGTGTAAGCGAAAGTTGTGTAAGGTTTCTCCGCCACAAGGGAGTTTGTTGACATAGTGAAGAAAACTCTCGAGTAGGTGACTCGGGGAGTGGATTAGGAACAAGGAAGGTGACCTTGTAGCCGTACCACTATAAATTCTTGTGTTGTGGTTTGATCTTTCTAACTCTTTACTTTCATTACTTATTTACTTATACTATATTTGCTTAGTTAGTTAGTAACTATATAATTGTTCATATAGTGCAAGTATTGAATTCACATAAACTAGAATCGAAGTTTTTAAAACAAACTTGTTTTTATAAATTTTAAAACGGACGTAAAACTATTCAACCCCCCTTCTAGTTTTCCATAAAATACAATGGAAATAAGCCAGTTGGTTATGATAAGTCAAAACTTGTATGCTGGAAGTGCAGCAACAATGGTCACTTTGATAGTGAATGCACAGCAAAAGTGACTTCTGAAGAGAAGAAGAAGAGGATGTATCCAGAGGAAGTAAACTAGAAGGAGACAAGCCAGGTTGGTCTGCTGACAATGGATGATGGCATTATCAATTGGGTGGAGCACACTGATGAGGAGGAACCTACCAACCATGCTCTAATGGCCATAAGCTCTAACTCTGTAGTATCTCTATGTTCTAAACTGTGTATTGACTCATACAACAATGTTAAAGCCATGTGTGATGAACAAACAAATCAAATAGAAGAACAAGAGATTAAAATACTTGCTTATGAAAATGGTGTCAAAACTTTAGAAGCTCAGGTTGATAAACTTTAAACACAACTAGCCAATTTAAACCAAAAACTTACTTTTCAGGCTAATGAGATATATGCTAAAGATGAAAAACAGAAAAAGTATAGGAGAATTGGTGAAAAAGCTCTTAAAGAAAAAGAAGAATTACAGCAAATAGTAGACAAATGAAAAAATTCTTCTAAAAATTTGTCAAAGTTAATAAACAGTGGCATGAGCTCAACATGTAAAATTGGTCTAGGATATGAGATAAAATCAGATAGTGAGGTTCTAAGTTATGAAGAAGAGATGGATAGAAGCATGTTTACTGCTTCAGATGCTGACTTGGCTGATTCAATTGCTTATAGTAGATTCTTAAAAACTGATAACTACAAAGGAGTTCCACCTCCTTTAAGTGGAGACTATACTCCTCTACCTGAGAAAGAGTTTGATGAATCACTATATGTGTATGGTAAAAAAGGACCTCAAGTGCCTGAAACAAAGGTCTCAGAAGATAAAACCAGTGAATACTCTACCTGTCAATCTAATGACAGTGAAGAGTCACTTGGAAACAACTCTGAGCTCTCTGAATCAGAACCTCAAAGTGTGCCAAGTGAAGTGTCAAGGTCTAATTCTGTGAAAAGTGATAAACCTGATGTGTCTGAACCTAAACAAAAACCTGTTGAACCTAGTTGTGAAACTCACTTAAAATCTCCTAGGCAACAAGTAGATAAGCCAGAGACACCAAAAAGGGAAAAGAATGATAAATGGAATAGAGTGTTAGGAGGAGGTTATGTGTTTACTCAGAAAAGATGCTTTGTGTGTAATAGCATTAGTCATTTAATAAAAGATTGTGACTTTCATGAAAAAAGAATGGCTAAAGAAAATGAGTTGAGAAAACAAAGAGTGGTTAATACTGGTAATGTTGTGGCTAAACCTGTATGGAATAATGTGAATAGAATTAATCATGCTAATCAGTTTGTCCCTAGACAAGTTCTACTCAATACTGGTAAAACAAATGTTAATTCTGCTCATTCAAGGGTTAATACTGGTCATTCCAAAGTTAATTCTGGTAGACCAAATGTTAATACAGGTAGAAGCCAAGTTAAATCTGTTGGGCAAAAGGTTAATCCTGTTTATCCCAAGGGTAATACTGGATATTATAGATCAAAACAACCAGTTAAACCACAGGTGAACCAAGCTAATCATAGAAATCACTTTGCAAAATCTTATTCACTGTGAGAAGACCTATTTCACAGGTGAACAATTTTAACCAAAGAAGAAATTTCTCCAAATCAATATCACCTGTGAGAAGACCCATTGTAAATAATACAACTAAGATTTCAAACTCTTATGCTGTAAAGGGAAAAAGAGGGTCTCCTACTAGAGACTTAGATTGCTGGAAATGGGACCCATTAAAGAATGAACTTAATTATAAGTCCCAATGCAGTGTCAGTGGATCTTGTTCTTACAAGACTTACAAGTATGTAGATCCACAAAATAGACCCAAGCCTGCACAGGCCTGGGTCATTAAGAGAAAATAATCTCTTATTTCTATGTAGGATCATTCACTACAGGAACTAAGCTATAAAGATTTATTTGATAGTGGATGCTCAGAGCACAAGCTGGGTTTTAAAGAACCCATAGATAGCTTTGAAAGAAAGATGTACATCAACCTATTTCCAGCAAGGATTGAAGACTGGAGAATTGGCAGGAATAAAGGTGGAAAGGTCTGGAAGATAACTAGAGCTGATGGCACATATGAATGCTACAAGAACATGGAAACCTTGGTGAAGTCTTGTGATAGGGAAGATTTAGATACTCTATGGAAACTGGTTCAACTAGATTTCAAAAATGGAGGAAAAGTTGATGTGAAGGCACAGGAACTATATGTGGAGCTTCACAGATTGTTTGCCCCAAGTTCTACAGATGTGCACTGGAGCTTTCCAAGCCAGGATAAAACTCTCTTGTGGCAGTTATACACTACAAGTGGAGTTCATCATATCTCAATCAAAGGAGGTGTTGATATCTTTATGCTCACTGATGTGGTGTATCCTCTAAGCACTGAAGTACTCTATGGAATGATGTCCTCAAAACTTCAATGTGAAGAACAAACTGATGCCATTGATAACCTTCTTCTCAACATAGGTGGTCAACTGTTAACTAAGATCTGTGATGAGCTTGATAATGATTCCATGGCAAAGAAAAGGAAGAGAAATTAAGTTTTGAGAAAGCTATCAATTCTTCTCAAGGTTATTGCATCATTTTAAGAGACTTTACATTGTGCTTGAATAAGTCACTAGGACATGTGTGATCCATGTTTTGCAAACATCAAAGTTTTTGTTTTGGATTAAGTACTTTATACACATTTTCATGCTTAACAAAGGTCTTTTGGTTTCTTAAATTTACATGGAACCTAGCTACATTTAAGGGGAGGTTAAATGTATAATTTGAAACTAAAAGGCATGCCTGCTGATAATTTGAATTAATATGCATAATAAGTCAGATGTTTTAAGTTGGGTGCATATATATGTCTTCTCTTGGTTGTTGGACTAATTTTTGCAGGGAATATATGGATTGAAGACATACAGAGGCTAATTACAGAATTTAAAATAATTTTGAGTCAATATTGATTATCAGATTAAGTCTGGTGATTCAGTCTGGTTTACCAAAATTAAGTCTGGCAGTGTACTTTTTATGACCGTTAGTACTGGTCATCGGCCCAATGATTTTCACTGTTTAAATAGTACCGTTACAGTTTTGCAATATTCTAGGAGTATATAAAGATAATATTTGATTTTATTTTCAATTTTTATCTTTTATTTTCTCTCCAAAATTATTGTAACAAACAAATCACCTATTTTCGGCAAAAAAATCGCATCCTCTGTTTTCATTCTTGGCTATTTTAACTCATCATCAACATCTTTTCAAAGTACCTTTCAAACATTCAAAGCGAAAACAATATTACAAGAATGAAGTACTGTAACAAGCACAATCAAGTCGGGTTCTTGAAGAAACCAGTGGGCAGTGATGATTTCCATGAAATCGTCGATTTTATGACAGGTTCCTACATCAGGTATGCTTTAACATGTCACCCTATCATCTACGATTCCCTAGTCAAACAGTTTTGGCAGACTGCCACTGCCGAAACTCTTGCTGATGGGACTCAAGAGTTAAGGGCAACCATAGATAATATTGAATACTCTGTTACTGAGGCTTCCATTAGAAGTAGCCTTCAATTAAATGATGCCTCAGGTATTACTATGTTGTCAAATGAAAGGATTTTTAAGGGTATAAGGAAAATGGTGTATCTTCCTGATGGTACTCGTACGTTTTGGAAAAGTCAATTCACTCCTAATTGGAGGTTCTTAATTCACCATTTGCTTCAATGTCTAAGCTCTAAGAGTGGTGGATGGGATCAATATGGTAGCAGTTCTTGCTTCTGCATTGATTTGTCTCTCCACAAATAAAACCTATGATTTTTCAAAAATGATCTTTGAAGCAATGGTAACAAATTCCAAAAGTACCACAAAGTTTTTGATGTATCCAAGGTTTTTGCAAATGGTGTTAGATGTTGAAACAATTAGTAAACTTCAGTATATGGTCATCCCATTTAAAAGGGAGGTCTTTGCAAACATGAAAAGGAGTTTTTAAGGGAAATTGAAACCCTTGCTCCCTGCTATGCTACCTAGTGGTACTAATAATGCAGGTACATCTTCATCCTCTGAAAGTGATGACTCATCCCAACCAATGGATAACCCTGATGTCCTTATTCCTGAACCTGGTTCCTCTAGCTCTCCTGGTACCTTGCCACCTTCCCCTACACCACCACACCTATCTCCACAAACCAACACCCATACCTCCACTCATGAGGAGGAACAATCCTCTACAAGTAAAGCAACTCTCACACAACTTGCAAATAAGATAGAGGCGCTGGAAAATGAATTAAAGGAAACTAAGCAAACCATGGGTGCTACTATTGACAAATTAGTCAAGAGGGTACAAAAGATGGAAGATGCAATGAAAGCTTCTGGTATGGTATTCAGTGATACTGAGGATGATACTGTTGAAAATTCTTCCAACAGAGGAGGAATTTGGATGACCAAGAACTTCAGACTCCTACAAAGGAAAATCTTCCTTAAAATTCAAAAGTTAGTCCTGAAGGAATGGAAGCAGCTGATATTTTAATCAACAATCTTAGTCAAAGTCAGCAAAAGAAGTTGTTAAAAAAGAAAGTGGTGACAGAAGAGGCTGAAATAATTAAGCCTGCTGATGATCTGGTTAAGTCTACTACAGAAACTGAGATTAAGCTTGCTAAGGTTAAACCTGCTGCAGAAATTAAGTCTGTTAGTGAAACTGGGGTTACCACAAGAAGAAGAGGTAAAGGAAAGAAAATCATGGTGGAAGAAGCTCCTCAGCCCATGAAAACTAAGAGACAAGAAAGAGAAGAAGCAGCAAGTCTAGCTGAAATTGCAAGAATTCAAGCAGAGGATAGAGCAGAGCCAGCAAGACTGGAAGCATTGCAAGCCAAAGATGCTGAATTGGCTAGAAAATTAGCAGAGGATCTCAATACTACAAGGCAGCACAAGACTAAAAAGATGACTGAGGAACCATATAAGCCAACTCAGGATGAGATCAAGCAAATGATTGCCACAGATCCTGAAATAAGAAGAAAGGCTCTTGAACTTTTTGCAGATCAAAGCCTGAGTGAAGATCAGCAGACAGCACAACTTTTGGATTTTATAAATATGAAAAATGAACAAGCTCTGGATGTCATGTTAAGTTCACTAAGAGGTGCTAAAAAGAAGAGCAAAAATCTCTCACAAAGTGAAGTCCTGTATGGGATGAAGAAGTATTTGTGCAATCAGTGCAACTGGAAGATGTCTCAATTCAAAGGCATGTCTCCAGGACAGATAGAACTAGCCTATTACATGGGATACAGAAGGACTATACATTTTCTCCCTATGGACTCAGAAAAAGAGGCACAATTTTATGGACTCAAAAGGCATGGTACAACACTTCAAAAGGAGGATCCTAAGAAAAGAAAAGCTGGGGAATCATCTAAGGCTGCTACATCTGAGAAAGCAATTGATGTTGAAAACATTGCTGAATCTACAAAGGATCTCCCTGTGAAAAAGGAGGAAGAAGTAAAAGAGCCAGTCTTGAGAAGAACCAGGAGAAAGACCACTGGCAAAAAGGGATCAAAGAAAGCTGAAGAAGATGTGAAAGAAACTTCATCTGATTCTCAAACCATTGAAACTTTGACACAAAGTTTGAGAACACCTGCCAAAGTTGTAAACTGGCAGATCATCAAACAAGGGAACAACAGAGCAGCATATAAAATCATAAGGGAAGATTACACTGAAAATCTTTACTTGAATTTTCCAGCTATGTTTCATGATTTGACAAGAGATGATCTCAAGGAGTTATACAGGCTTATGGTGTCAAAATATGGGGATGCTACACCTGAAGATGACTTTGAAAAGGTTCTTTGGGGAGATTTAAAAATTATGTTTAATCCTCCAAGCAAGACTAATGATATCTGGAAGGTAACTCATCAACAAGAAGTGAGATATTGGAGATATTTTTCTAGCTGTGCAGTTCATTGTCTAACATTGAAGTCTGCACACATCTACATGCTTGCAGAGGTAGAATATCCAATCCCTCCTAGAGTTTGTAAGGTTATGTTAGAAAAGAAATTGCTAGGAGATAAGGAGGATGAGACAAAAAAGAAGCTTTTGGAGCTCATAGAAAGACAGTCCAAGCAGGAAACTACTTGGGGTGTTTGAAAGAATTTTCAAAATTTTTGGAAAAATGGACTTGAGATAGGTTTATTTGGAGTTTGCTTGGTGGAAGTGCCTTGCACTGACACAACAAATGGTTATCAGTCCACCATGTCTAACCCACATAAGGACTGGCTAATCCAAGAGCAAATGGCTCTAGGTAAAGATATCTCAAATCCGTTTATGACTGACAATTTGCCAAAAATTATATGGTATTCAACTCACCATATCTCTTATAGTAAAGAGTTGACTAGCCCACAAGATTATGGCTTGTGGGAAAGGCAGTGGAAAAACCATAATTGGTAATCAACTCACCAAGATGATGACTGTATACCATCAAAGAGTTGGCTAGTCTAAAAGCAAACGGCTTTTGGTAAAGACAAATCAAATCCGTTGATAGCTGATGGTTTGCTAAAAATCATATGGTTATCAATGTACCATAGTATTATACTAAAACATTGGCTACTCCAGAAGTGATGGCTATCTGGTAAAGAGACATCAAATCCATTAAATTTTCAATGATCCACCTCTCACAGGAGTTCACACACCTGGAAGTGATGAGAATAGTATGAAACTTTTTGATTTGTTGTACATATTGTCAATGTTGTTGCAAAGATCAGATGGTATTAAAGATTTGAAGGCTGCTGCAAAATTCTCCAGATTCAACAAAAGCAGCTCAAAATAATTCCAATGGAGCTTACATTCAAAAATCCTCAAAGCATTTCTGAAGAAAGGAACTTGAAGATCATGGAGCATGAAGATCAAGTTAAGGGAGGATTGTTGGGAATTATTTGTAACAGACTTAAAAGTCTGACTAGTTTAGTTAAGTCGGGTAGATAGTTAAGTCTGCCAGTACTAAGTTAAGTCTGGTAACTTATAGTTAAGTCTATTTATCTTAGTTCAGTTAAGTCTGTTTTGCTAAACAAGTTAGATATCTTAGGAGATATTATAGGAAGGGATATGCACGCGCTTAGATATCTTAGGAGAAGATATGCATGCATCCTTTCACACGTTTGTAGAATTAGGGTTTCCTTATAGTATAAAAGGAACCCTACGGCATTGAGTTCCATGCCAAGTTTTCAAGAAATTAACAGAATATAAAGTTAGTAATTCTCTGTGTTGTTCTTACTGCTTGTGTTAATATTCCGCGTTAACATCAAGTATACATTGTTTAGTGTTTCTCATATAGATAGTTTGGATTTATCCAAGGTATCTATTGTCTTACAAAGGCTGCTAAGATCCAAATCTTTGGACCTACAACCATAAACGGATTTGTTAAGTCTTTACCAGTAGCCGTTTGCTCTGGACTAGTTGGTTCTTATGTGGATTAGACATGGTGAACAAATAACCATTTATTGTGCATCTCAGATACACACTTCATATGATCAACTCCCATCTAATTTGCTTATTGACCTGCAATAGTTAGTCTAAAACCAAGAAAATACAAACCACAATATTTCCATTTGATAAATGATCACATATGACTAACTTACTTCATAACCAGTACAAGGGATAATTCCAAAAATAACCAAGTTGCCCAATCGCTGGGGCTTTTTGACCTTGGATTTGAAAATTCTTGTTTTGACCAGTTGCAAAAGTTGCCCAACATGTGTCACCCCCATGGGACGCCAAGTGTCCAAGTTGCCCAAAATTTTGGCGGCGTTGCCCAAAATTTGTCGGAGTTGCCCAAAAAAATGCCACTTGTCGTCCCCCTGTTAAAGGTTGCGTTGGGCAACTGGTCAAAACAAGAATTTTCAAATCCAAGGTCAAAAAGCCCTAGCGATTGGGCAAATTGGTCATTTTTGGAATTACCCCCAGTACAAACTATACAAAGCAGTTACTTTGACACAACTGGCAGTACAAAAATCCTACACTCAACTAAAGCACTTAGACATCAAAAAGTTTAAGGGTTAAGCATTCTAATACCTGTTTCCAAGTACTGAAATCTTCCCACATCAAGATCTTTAGTTAATAAATCAGCATAGTTATCATCTGTATGTATTTTGATAACTTGTATTAACCTTTTTTCATAACAATCTCTTATAAAATGATGTCTAATTTCAATGTGTTTAGTTTTAGTGTGTTGTACAAGATTTTTAATTATGCATATGGTATTGCTATTGTCAATATAAATAATAGTGTTCATGAAATTGTACCCATAGTCAAGTAACTGGTTTTGAAGCCATAATACTTGAGCACAACAACTTGCAGCAGCCACATACTCTGCTTCAGTTGATGAAGTAGCCATCATTGTCTGCTTCTTACACTGCTATGAGACCAATCTACATCCAAGAAATTGGCATCCTGTTAGCTTTGTGTTTTTATAAATTAAAGTGTCGGTCATTAAAGTCTTAAATCATGTAATAGGTTGCGTTAGAAAGCGTTTCAAGAGTTATAAGTCCATTAGTTCAATAAGAAAGAAGTCGAAGGGCCAAATATGTATAAGTTGAAAGGCCAAGACTTCATAGCTATATAATGCATTGTAAGCCTTCATTTGAAGGTTGAGGTTCATCATTTGAATAACACACATAGTTCATATCTTTACATGATGTCTCTCCACTCTTTATCTCTCTACTCTCTCTCTAGAATAAGCTAGATAAGTTGTGAAATAAGTTGTATCCTAGGTCCTACAAGTGGTATCAATCGCCAAGGTATAGATATAGATATATAAGGTTGAGTTTAGATATTGATAATTAGGATTAAGGTTTTATTGGGTCATATTAGGATATAATATAATATTTGTTAGTAATTGGTTTAGTGTTCAACAAGAAAGGCCTCGTTTGAACATAGAATAATAAGGTTTTGGTGTTTATGTGAAGGTATATATTACGTTTTAGATTAATAGTCAGTTTATGGATCTTAAAATATCGACATACACGATTTTTTGGGGTTATAACGAGTATTCAGAATAGGGATTAAAGCGAAGTATGGTATATTATTGGATATATGGATTCCTAGCAGTTATGACTATATTCAACGAGTAGCAGTTAATTGTTAGCGATATAATGATCTTTTCATAGCGAGCGTAAGCATCCTTATCTTAGCGAGGGTATATGAATGATTACTGGCGAAGTATAGCATTACTAACCATTATCGTTGCCGAGTAAATAGTTAATTTGATTCTCAAGCAGTTTTCAAACAAACCTAGCCGGTATCAACATACCTAGCGAGTATCATTATCAATCCAGCGAGTTTCAAACTTTCTCTAGCCGAAGTATGATTTCAGCGAAGTAGCGTGTTGAATCTCGAGCGAGTATGGTTTTTATTGCGAAGTTTGGAATCTTATAGGAGTTTGGTTTTTTCTTAAGCGAGTTTGGAATCTTCTATCCAGCGAGTATCAAACCTCCCGTAGCGAGTTCAGACTTTAGTGAGTTAAAAAAAAAAAAAAAAAAAAAAAAAAAAAAGTTTTTGGCGGGAAAATTTGAGTAAATTTATTTTCTGCAGGAGATTAAACGTTCAATTTTTACGCGAGATTTAAATTTTGGTTTAACGTTGAAAATTTTTGACCAAAAATTCAAATTTTTAGGCAAAATTTCAAATTTTTTTCGCCAAAATTTTGGCGTAAAATTTTTTGAAACTCAAATTTTTTCGTGCAACCTTAGAATTGCATTCAGTAGTGTTTTTCAAATTTTAGATAGAGAAATTTTCTATTCGATTTTTTGGAGGGAAAATCAAACTCAACCTAAGAACAACCGTATAACCAACGACGTTTCACAAATCAAACTATCTACAACAACAAACCTAAGTTCCATCCTAAAGATTCCAAACACAACTTTTCACGACTTTCACTTTGCAATTCGAATCATCATGGGCAACTCACAAGATATTCATGCCGACGGTGCTGAAACGAATCCCATGTTTCAAGGGTGTTATTCACCATGGGCAAGTAGAATGTACGGCTATCTTAAGAGCAAAACAAATGGAAAAACTCCTTGTTAATTCCTGTTTTGCACGGTCCTTTCAAACCAAGAGAAAATACTAGACCATGGTGATCCGAATGGACCCCAGTACCGACCTTTCCCACAGACTCTCATAATGAGACAAGACTACAATGGAAGAAGATGACAACAAGATCAGTGCTGATGATCAAGCATTTCCACCTTGTTTTTTTTGGTCTACAGAATCGACTTAATGCTACAGTTGATAGTGAAGACAGTGCTCATGCAGTCTGGGAAAGAGTTAAGAAGCTTATGTATGGAAGGATATCGGGAAACAAGAAATGAAACACAATTGCTTAAGGAACTTCCGCAGTCACTTAATTCCTGGTGAATCCATAAGTCGTATTATCTCAGATTCTGCAAGATCATGAAATGATTTGTCAAGGCACCAACCTCACTCAGACAAACATTGCTTAACAACACAGTCTTTCTGAATGACTACAACCAGAATGGGGAAGATACGTCACCATTGTTTTCAGACGGAAGAATTTGCCCATGATGTTCTTATGATCAGTTTACGATTTTCTTGAAGCGATCAGGCAGAGGCAAATGAAGTGGAACTGGATGCTTGGCTAAGAAACATGATCCTCTAGCACTTATTGCGTAATACACCAATCACCTTTCATCAGTAAACACACCATAATCAACATCATCATCATCTTCCACTCACAACTACATGCAACCAACAATCATTCCACAACATAACTGCTGCAATCCCACAACAACAACACACCCACAACAACAAAAAAAGTCATTCCACAAACAACCATATCCATTACTTCCCAGAACCAAGAGTTCACTGACAGTGATGATTCTAACTGATGCCTTTGTGTATGACCTTGGATACAACCTAAAATCACGACCTTCTTCACCCAAAATCTTTGCGAGAGAGAAAGAGAGTTAGAGAGAGGAGACGTGATGGGAGGATCAAGTGTGTGTGAAATACTTCACTATGTGTTATTC
>LBNU01031703.1:0-18225 GCA_014162995.1 Artemisia annua
GTAAGGCTCGTAAGCGAGTCAATGCTTGCAAATGGTCATTTCTACTACCAATCCTCAAATATTGGAGATCTCAAGAGGGTACCCCCACTAACAGGGAACTTGAGGAAGGTTCATCAGTTGCTGCATCCAGGATCCTTCCGGTCACTGGAGAACCCATCCACCGCACTATACCACTCTTGGCAGCTAGGTTAGTAAGACATGAGGACAGGTTAGACGCCATAGCCAGCCTGGTAAACAACATCCCTAATGAGCAAGTGGAAATCATGTCATGTGAAATAGAACAACTTGTAATGGGGCACTTGGAGATGGGAACCATGATAGAACAACTGAGTGCACAATTCGGTGAAGCGATGGAATTCATCGGATTACTTTGTACTGCTAGCACTACAACCAGGACCATCATGAGTGATATAGATCAAGTACTTGACACCAAAAGAGCCCAAGTTATGTCTCTGCGACGTGCACAGAAAGAAGCACAAGCTAGAGAGAGAGATCGAGACCAAACTAAAGAAACCATGGCCACCACAAATCAGGAGCTACAACGTCGTCTTGATGACAACCAAGGAAAACCTTAGAAACCATAGATTGTCGACGTAGCTTTACCCTCATCACAATAATAACCTGTATTTGAATAACCCTTGGGATATATCAACAAGAAGGAATAAGTGATGTAAACGCAAACGACAATCTAATCTATGATGTTATGCTTACTTTATTTTCGTATGTGTTATAATATCGTATATTGCATCGTGATATATGGGTCACTATTATAACTTTAAACCTATTGATGTTACTAAAGTAGTCTAACACAAGATGGTTATTATGAAAATTCTAAACATATACTCTCATTTTTAGGAATATGGCACCTAGAACCAGGAGAACCACTACCACTACCCCGTCAGCAACCATGACCCCGGCAGAAATTCAACAAGCAATCGCCGACGGAATCAACGCAGCCTTAGCCGAACAAGCAGCTACTGCCCGAAATGAAGGCGCTGGCGTGCAACCGGCAAGGAATGTCGCACCCGCACCTCGCCAATGTACCTATAAAGACTTCACGGCTTGTCAGCCAACGTACTTCATGGGTACTGAAGGAGTAACTAAACTCGCCCATTGGTTCGAGAGATGTGAAACAGTATTCCAAAGGAGTGGATGTTCAGAGAACAACAGGGTCACGTTCGCCACAGGAACCTTAATGAATGAAGCCCTATCTTGGTGGACTGCTACAACTCAAACCTTAGGCACAGAAGCAGCATACCGATTCTCTTGGACGGAATTCAAAGCCAAAATCCTAAAGAAATATTTTCCTTGATCCGAGTTAAGGAAATTGGAAGATGAGTTCCATACCCTTGCATTCAAAGGAATTGATCTCAAGGCTTACAACAGGAGATTTCATGAACTTAAGGCGTTGTGTCCTTCCATCGTGCCAGATTTAGAGAAAACTCTGGAGAAATATGTTGAGGGTCTTCCCCGTAGCATCGAAGGAAACGTCACAGCATCTAACCCACCATCACTAGAACTCGCATTGGAGTTAGCACAGAAACTTCTGGACCGTGAAGTTAAGTGCAATGAACTCAAAAGGAAATTAGATGACAAGAGAACCACCCACCATCAGAACAACGACCATTACAACAACAGCCATCGCAACAACAACCATCACAACAACGACAACAGGAACAACCAACAATACCACCAGAATAAGAACGCTCATCGTCAACAGCAAAACCAACGACAAGAGCCCCCTAAGGCTTATACGGCAACAAATGGCAATGGATACCAAGGTCAAAAACCACAATGCAACCGATGCAAGCTCCACCACAATGGTGTTTGTACAGTAAAATGCCAAAAATGCCAAAAGATAGGTCATGCCACAAAGGATTGTAGGAGCCCTGCTATCGGCAGCAACCTACAAAACGTAGCACCAACATGTTACTCATGCGGAGAAACGGGACAGTTCAAAAATCGCTGTCCTAAAGGAAATGGTCAAAACAACGCACGAGCAAGAGCATACGTAATGGGAAATGACAACGCCGCAAAACCCTGACGTCATTACGGGTACGTTCTTATTAAATCATCATAATGCTAGAATATTATTTTGATTAGGAGCGGATAAAAGTTTCGTGTGAGATACGTTTGCCCCTTTTGTTAACTCTACCCCTTCTAAGCTAAACACCACTTATGAAATAGAAATGGCAAATGGAAACTTACTTAGCACCAACACTGTCCTGAAAGATTGTACCTTAACTCTCGTAGGAGAACCTTTTCCCATTGACCTGATGCCTGTCCAAATCGGTAGTTTTGATGCTATCATCGGCATGGATTGGTTATCCAAACATCATGCTAGAATTCATTGTGACGAGAAAGCCGTACACATCTCTCTTAAGGATGAAATCCTCATTGTCCATGGCGACAAGAGTAAAAACCGATACGAAATCATCTCATGCCTTAGAATGATGAAACACATGAACGAAGGATGTCAAGTATTCATGGTTCATGTAACAGAAAATAAGTCGACAGAAAAATAACTTCAAGATGTACCTATCGTTAGGGAATTTCTTGAAGTATTCCTTGAAGATTTGCCCGGTCTTCCACCAACCCGTCAAGTAGAATTTCAGATTGAACTAGTGCCTGGAGCGACACCAATGGCAAAAACACCTTACAGGCTAGCACCTTCTGAAATGGAGGAATTATTGGAACAACTGAAGGAATTGTCCGACAAAGGTTTCATTCGACCAAGTTCATCACCCTGGCGAGCCCTGGTTCTATTCGTTAAAAAGAAAGACGGATCATTCCGAATGTGCATAGATTACCGATAATTGAAAAACTCACTATGAAGAACCGATATCCTTTACCCAGAATCGACGATCTGTTTGATCAATTGCAAGGATCGAGCGTATACTCGAAAATTGATCTAAGGTCGGGATACCATCAACTAAGAGTTCGGGAGGAAGATATTCCCAAGACAGCATTCAGAACACGTTATGGACATTACGAATTTCAAGTGATGCCATTTGGTCTAACAAACGCACCTGCAGTGTTATGGACCTAATGAACCGAGTGTGCAAACCATATTTGGACAAATTCGTGATAGTATTCATAGACGACATTTTGATCTACTCTCGTAACAAAGAAGAACATGCCGAACATCTGAGAACTATCCTAGAGTTACTTAGGAAGGAAAAGCTGTATGCTAAATTCTCAAAATGTGATTTTTGGATTCCCACTGTGCAATTTTTGGGACACGTCATCAATAGTCAAGGTATTCACGTGGATCCTGCAAAAATAGAGGCCGTTAAGGACTGGTCATCACCTACAACTCCCACAGAAATACGTCAATTTTTAGGTCTTGCAGGTTACTACCGAAGATTTATTGAAGGTTTCTCTAAAATATCAAAACCATTGACCAAATTGACTCAGAAGAATGAAAAGTATATCTGGGGACAAGAAGCAGAATCAGCTTTCCAACTGTTAAAACAAAAACTTTGTGAAGCACCCATACTAGCATTGCCTGAAGGAAGCAAAGACTTCATAGTATATTGTAACGCTTCGTACCATGGTCTAGGCGCAGTTTTGATGCAACGGAATAAAGTGATAGCTTATGCCTGAAGAAACATGAGGAAAACTACACAACCCATGATCTAGAACTAGGAGCAGTAGTATTTGCTCTTAAGTTATGGAGACACTATTTATACGGCACCAAGTGTACCGTATTTATTGACCACAAAAGTCTCCAACACATTCTGGACCAAAAAGAATTAAACATGAGACAACGCCGTTGGTTAGAATTACTCAGCGATTATGACTGTGAAATCCGTTATCACCCAGGAAAGGCTAATGTAGTAGCAGATGCGTTAAGCCGGAAAGAAAGACTAAAACCTCTCAGGGTTAGATCGTTAGGTATGACTATTTGTTCACCCCTTCCATCACAAATTCTTATCGCCCAGAGCGAAGCTCTCAAGAAAGAAAACCGATCAAAGGAAAAGATTTTTGGTATGCCGGAGAACAAAAACGGTTTTGTGAAAAGATCAAATGGAATGCTTTGTTTCAAAGAAAGAAGCTGGATCCCTCTTTTTGGAGGTATTCGTGATCTCATCATGCATGAGTCTCACAAATCAAAATATTCCATACATCCAGGTTCCGACAAAATGTACCAGGATCTCAAGAAACTGTATTGGTGGCCAAACATGAAGGCCGACATCGCTGAATACGTCAGCAAATGCCTAACATGTTCTAGAGTAAAGGCAGAATGCCAGAAACCATCAGGATTACTCATCCAACCAGAACTTCCCGAGTGGAAATGGGAACGTATTACCATGGACTTTATTACCAAACTTCCCAAAACCTCTACTGGCTACGACACGATATGGGTCATCGTTGATCGTCTCACGAAATCAGCTCATTTCTTACCAATCAAAGAAACCGACGAGATGAACACACTTGCTCAGATATATCTGAAAGAAATAGTGTCACGGCATGGAGTGCCAATTTCTATCATCTCAGATCGTGATAGTCGTTTCACGTCACATTTTTGGAAATCTTTGCAGAAAGCTTTAGGAACAAAACTGGATATGAGTACTGCATATCACCCACAAACTGATGGACAAAGTGAAAGAACAATTCAAACTTTAGAAGATATGCTACGCGCATGCGTCATAGACTTCGGAAAAGGTTGGGATAAGCACTTACCATTAGCAGAATTCTCATACAACAACAGTTATCATGCCAGCGTTAAGGCAGCACCATTCGAAGCACTTTATGGACGAAAGTGCCGATCTCCTGTTTGTTGGGCAGAAATAGGAGAAGTACAACTTACTGGACCAGAATTAGTCCATGAAACAACTGAAAAGGTAGTTAAAATCAAACAACGCTTGCAAGCTGCAAGGGATAGACAGAAAAGCTACGCAGATGTAAGGCGAAAACCCTTAGAATTCCAAACTGGAGATAAAGTCATGTTAAAAGTTTCCCCGTGGAAGGGAACAGTACGTTTTGGAAAACGTGGAAAGTTGAACCCAAGGTACATCGGTCCATTCAACATCCTAGAAAGGATAGGACCCGTGGCATATAAACTTGAACTACCCGAGGAACTTAGCCGAATTCACAACACTTTTCATGTGTCAAACCTTAAGAAGTGTTTATCCGATGAATCTCTTGTCATTCCATTGAAAGAGACACAACTTGATGACAAACTCGTTTTCACCGAGGAACCGGTAGAAATCATGGATAGGGAAGTCAAACAACTGAAACAAAACCGTATTCCTATCATCAAAGTTCGTTGGAACTCAAAGCGAGGACCGGAGTATACATGGGAGCGAGAGGATCAGATTCGCACCAAATACCCACATCTCTTTTCATAGACACCCTTGACAACTATCTTAAACTGAAATTCCGGGACGGAATTCACTGTAAGGGGTATGTACTGTAGCCTCTCGTAATTTTCCCGTACGATTAGTAAATAAATAAACATAAATAAAAGGTCTTGCAATAACTAAATGCTATTTTTACGGGTGACAAATTTTTTATATATATATGGCTTGTTATATAAATCACTACGATATTGTGATTGATCATTTCCTAGGAACGATGCTTACACACGAACCTATATAGTCTAAATATCGCGAATATATTTTTAAACGTTTATATTTATTAAACATACGTTTCGTACATTTACCATGCAATATTTATATATTTCCGGAGCCTACAAAAATTCCCGAGATTGCTCACTAATATTATTGGACCATAACCTGACTCACAAAATTTACTATGTGGGCCCCCGTGACCCATTAGGCCACCTAAACCCAACAGCAGGCCAAACGGGCCCTTTTTATATTTCATTCTTTCTTTTCTGCTGGGCCAGACGAAACCCAAAAGCCCAACAGGCTATTGAGCCCAAAACGCACCCTTATAATTTTTCTTTTCTTTCTTTCTTTGTATCTGCCAGTCGCGACCAAGCCAAGGAGACCCCCCATTATTTTGTGATTTCTACATATGAGGCCATACTATTTTTACATGTCTTGATTTATGACCCATCAAACATTTAGGAATGACAAATCTCGTTCCATAACTCACACATTTAGTCATCCAAATCTGGCCAAAGTAAACTACACAAACCGAATGTGCAAAGAACCAAAAACGTGTCATACACATTCTATGCACCTCACAACCTCACCAATGGCCACTAAACTAACATTATGCATACAGTAACATGTCAGGAATGAACATAGATCTTCCTTACACATTCCCTTTGTTGCTCTCATTCGATTGGGCAAGATAGAGGTGCCACACTTCCAAACCTTGACAACACACAAGTTATTTGGCTTGTTTCACTTGTCACAACATCTCACGAGCTCCCTATAACTCCCCTATGTATTCTCAGTTGATCTCACACACCCAACGTATCAAAATCTTTATTATACGTGAAGTATTACCATCGAGTTAGGACAGAAAGTTGACTAAGCGTACGAGTTGTAGAAGCCAATCAAGAGAACCATTCTTTGCTCGTCTTGAACCTTGGTGTGCCGTAAACCATTCCACATTGAACCCTTGCACCTATTCGAACCATTCGTGAAGATTTCTCCACCCCAAATGGTGAGGTGAGAAAAGGATATCCCTAGTTCTATTTTTATTTTTCATTCGTACGTTTTTCCTTCTCACTTATCTTGAAATCTATAAACACGACACACTATTTTTATGCGACATATATAAAGTTTACTACGTTAACTATAGAGATATAGCAAGATTCGAACCTAATACTAATGTTTACTTATAGAAAGTAACACGTGTATACGTTACCTTGACCCATTCGATAATATGAAAACACTTAGAATTTTTCTAAGTATTTAAAAACTGTTTTGATATGGATTTTGACAAACACATTGGTCTCGTTAAAACCAAATTCGACACATAACATATTATTTTTATGACTCGACCTCATTGACACCTTGGTAAACAAACAATGGCATATTTTATTCGACCTATTGAACTTGTTTAGACCATTTGCTCGACCCATTTTGGATCGACCAAATCAGATTTCTATAAAACTATATAACTTAACGTGGGCTTATTTATAAGCCCATTAAGCTTTTGTGATAAGCTGACCCTATAAGCTTTTTCGTAATGTTTTTATACTCCTAAAATTAGTCCAATACCAGGCCCAAAAGCCTCGTAAGCCCAATGGATCTAAAAACCTTAATGGACCCTTAACATGTCTCGTTAAGGCCCAATAAGTGCAAAAAGTGATTTTTGAGAAAATAAGCTGTCAAAATAAATTATTAGGAATGTTTTGAGCTTATTTAGAAAATAAAAATGTTAAGTTTTGAATTTGGTGAAAATTGGACTAAATTTGCAAAATTTCTTAACCGAGGGACTAAAACTGCCAAAGTTGTAAAGTTTGGGTAGAAACTGTCAATTCTGATTTTCTTGGTTAGAAACTGTAATTAATGAAATTTTTGGGTATTAAATGCTAATAAGGATACTATTGGACTTAAAATGTAATAATATTTAACTTTGGACTAATGGTGTAAAATGTATATCGTTAGGGTTAAAAGTGTAACTTTGGTAAAACTTGAAGGATTTTCTGCAAATATTATTTTATAAAAAAAATAATATTAATATTTTATATAAACACATATTTAATATAAAACTTTTATAAATTTAACTTAAATATATACGTTATATAATTCGCGACTATAATTAAATTTTAACGATATAACGATATGTTATTTTTTTTTCTTTTTAAATACATTTATTCGTCTTCTTTTATAAATTACAATCATGACTTATAGTCTACAAACTTTGACTTATTTATGGTGACTTTCCGTCAATCATCGATCAATGTACTCACAAGTTATATGTATATATAACTTTATTTTCGAACTTTAAGCATTAAAACAAACACGAGTTTTATTCGTAACTGAATGACTAATATTCGCGATAAAAACCGGACTTAGACTATCAACTGAAACTTGCATTATCTTTTAGGTTGTGTGTGAAGCCGTTGCCTAGCATCGTTGAGTTTGCGATACTACTACATCTACTGTACTACTAAGGTGAGTTCATAGCCCACTCTTTAACTATTTTCCCATGGGGGGGATACATGCTTAAAACACGAACACAAGTCTTTTATACCGGGTATTATGATACCGTCAGACTAACGTTATTTGCTTAAGTTGCTATTGTCAAAAGTCCCTCGATCATGAACCTTAATCACTTGCAGGGTGAACGTAAATAAGCGTGGATAGTACTATTAGTGATTAACAATCCTCGTTTGGTCGTTAGAGAAAACACTAGGCACACTTTATTGTTCTTATAATAGGTTATTGACAAATACCTATCTTGGGGGCCTACTACTTACCGTCATAACTTGAGATTATGATTGGCTGTTAACCGTTGCGTGTCATGAGCTTAAGGCAATAACAGGAACATTGATTTTAAACTTGTTGATTGCATGTGATTGCAATACATTCTTTAACTTGTGGTTCAAACTATTAAACTTAAACCTATGAATATCACTCAACTTTATGTTGACTTTAGCATGTTTATCTCAGGTAACTAAACAAGACGGAACTTGAAGGCACGGAGTGGGCATAAACACAGCATGGACTTTAATAAACTATTTTATTACTTTCAGAATAAAACTTGTTCTTTAACTTATGAAATGTCATGTTCTTTGGATATTTGGTATTTTGAAATAAATATAACTTTAAAACGTCACTTTGTGTCGTTTTCTGTAATTGTAAGAAAGATCCTCTAGGTAATACCCCGAAAAGCTTCCGCTGTCATTACTAAGTCTTCCGCTGCTATTGAAAATTTTGGGGGTGTTACACCGGGAAAGAATCTATTTTTCGGTTTAAATCACGAGTTGTAAAATCCCGTTAAATACTACATCATGACTACTACGGCTTCTATTGATGATATCCAAGCTGCTGGGTCTGATACTCGACCTCCCATGCTCGACAGAACTGACTATGAGTCATGGTCTCAAAGAATTCGTCTGTATTGTCAGGGCAAAGAAAATGAGGAGAACATTCTGAGATCGATTGATGAAGGGCCATTTCAAATGGGTACTACCATGGATGTTATCTCCACTAGTGAAGATGGAACAGTCACCTTTTGAATTGACAAACCTCGTACTTACAATGATCTTAACGAAGCTGAAAAGAAACGCTATGATGCTGATATTCGAGCTTCCAACATTGTGATACAAGGGTTACCCAAGGACAACTACAAACTGATTAACTTCAACACTGAGGCCAAAGCCGTTTGGGACAATGTCAAAATGCTGCTAGCTGGTTCAGAACTTACCAAAGAAGATCGTGAATCTCAGTTGTATGATGAATTCGAGCACTTCAAAATGAATCCCGGTGAAAGCATCAATGACTACTATGTCAGATTCCAAAAGCTTGTGAATGACATGAGAATGATCAGAATGACAATGCCCAACATCCAACTCAACTCAAAGTTTGTCAACAACATGTCACCAGAATGGGATCGGTTTGTCACAGCTGTGAAGTTAAACAAAGGACTCAGAAACACCAACTATGAACAACTCTGTGCTTACCTGCAACAACATGAGAAACATGCCATGTATGATCGCCAGCTGAGAGAAAAATTCCATCCCTTAAATGATCCTCTTGCTCTAATCTCCAGTGTTTAGGGACTAAACCAATCCTCAATTGATTCAATCAATCATCCTACTGCTCAAGCAACACAAAATCAGTCTTCCCTTGGTCAAACATCCATGCAATCATCAAGTGTCAAGACTAATCAACAAGACTCTGGGAACTCTCACATTGACAAAAGGATTGATAATCTCTCCAACCAAGTCTCAATTTTGGTTCAACACTTCAGGAATACACTTCCTCAAACCAACAACCAACTCAAAACCTCGTCTAACCCACATAATCTTGCTGTTGTAGAAGATGGGCGTGTTGTGGTTCAAGGAAGGCAAAATGTCCGGGGAAATGCTCTGAATAGGATGGGGAATGGTAATCAAGGGCAGGGAAGACAACCCAAGTGCTACAACTGTGGTGTGTTAGGTCATATTGCAAGAAACTGCACTCAACCAAAACGTCCTCAGAACTCGGATTACTTCAAGGATAAGATGTTGCTGATGCAAGCACAAGAGAATGGAGTTTTGCTGGATGAGGAGCAACTGCTGTTTCTTGCGGGTAATGAGGGGAATTCTTTTGATGCCGATGTGGATGATCAACCAGTTCAGGATCTTGCTCTCAACGACCCAAACATCTTCCAGGCTGAAGATTGTGATGCCTTTGATTCTGATATTGATGATGAGCCCACTGCACAGACCATCTTCATGGCCAATCTTTCATCTGTAGTCACATCGCCACAACAATCGGGATCTCCCAAATCATCCATCATTTCTGAGGTACTCAAATTGTATGACACATATGAAACATGCGCTGTTCCAAAGATTCTCAATGAAGTACATCAGACTAGTGTTGTCACGCCAGATGATGTTGATTTGAAAAACAACAATGTTTCCTCAAAACAACAACATGTGGATAACAACAAAGAATCTGATGAACCTAGTAGAGCATATTTTGATACATATGTTGATAATGTGATGCACAAACAAAGGACTCATAACGAAGTAAAACACACAGACATTGTTGATTCAAATTCTGCTAATATGGGTAATAGCAATGTTATCCCATATGAACAATATATGAAACAAAATGCCGATTCTGTTTTATCAAATGATGAATCCTCTGTTGATAATGACATGAGTGAATTTGATGAATACACTGCTTTTATACCTGATGATACCATGACCACTAGGATTAAAATTCTTAAAGATCAGGTGAATATGTATCAACAACGTGCAAAATTTGAGTTAACCGAACGAGAGCAGAAAATGGATTGGCAAATGTGTGCATACATTACTGTAAGAAACTTAAAGGAAGAAGCATTAAGAATGGAAATAAAATCTTTACAAATCAAGTTGATCAAACTGTTAAGCAAAAACAGGAGATTCAGGAAAGTGTAACCACACTAAAACTAGATTTTCAAAGTAAAGAAACTAAACTCTTAAGTGACTTTTCCAACTTGAAATCCTTAAAGAACAAGCTTGAAAATAAATTGTACACACAAGGCCAAACCATTCAAACTGCTCAAATGATGCATAAGCACATTAAGTTACGTGATGAACATAGCAATAAGGATGTAGGAGTGCCTAAAACTAATTTTCTTAGGAGCGCTAGTGCCTCTCAACCTGCCTTATATGATGCTAATGTGATGCTTACACCTAATCATGCCCCCCTGATGTGCATAATAATGAGGAAATTAATGAAATTGAATCAGTAAATAGAGAAAGACTTGAGAATAAAATGAAGGATCCCAAGAGCATTAAAAAACGTGTCAATGTCAAGCCCCATAATTACTATGAACAGAATAGATTGACGGTTTTTGTGCCCCAAACTAGGTTAACACCTGAACAGATTTTTTGGTCTTTAGACGTTGAGAAAATGAAAGCTGAAAAGCTTAAGGACTCAACTCCCCTTAAGATTGCAACTCCAATGGTGTATCCTCCCAATACACCAATGCACCTAGTTCAGTTAGCTCTTCCCACTCAATGTAAAACTCTTATTAGCATATATGTTCTGTGTCAAATGTTTGCTGAATTCGATAAAACATGTAAAAAGAGAATTACACCAACGGGAATTACTGAGGGCGAAAGGGGGTTTGAATTAACAAAAGAGTGTTACCTTACAGAAGTTATTCCATTTTTTAAACAAATCAAAGAACATTTTGAAGGCTTGCAAACGTCTCTTAAATCTGAGATTAATGAAATGAAAGATGTGTTTAAAAATCTGGAACATGAAGGAAAAAAAACTGTAATAGACCTTCAACGTAGTGAAATTGCGAGGAAGAATGCCCTCATCATGAATGATAATTTAATTGCAAAGTGCATTGCTCAAGATGTGTTTTATACTGTTACTGATTCTTCTTTAACTGCTTACCAATTTCATGAAATGTCTGTTGCATTAAACGTTTTTCAGGATCATGTTGTTGAGCTTGAGGGGGAGAATTTAAGATTGTAAGAAAAAATTCAAAACGATGATCATGATAACATGATCAGGAATTTTTCGAAATTAGCAGTTAATAATCTCAATCTGCAACAAAAAATTCAAGCTCACACTAACATGATTCAGAAGTTGAGGGCTCAAATTGCCCAATTGAATTCTCATAAGAGTGATGTGATTGAACCTCAGAAACCTCCGTATTTAGATTCTCAAAATTTTCAACTTTAAAACATCATCGAACACCTCAAATATGAAATGATTGTTTTCAAGCTGAAAACTCAAAGGTCAAACAACATTACAAAGAGTTACATGATTCGATTAAGATCTCACGTGATAAAACCAATGAGAAAATAACGTCTTTGTTAAATGAAATTGAGAATCTAAAGACTCGGGTGAAAGAGAGAATGCTCCCCATGGTCAGTAAATCTAAAGGAAATGCATGTGATGTCGTAACTATTCCTCTTCCCCTTAGGAATAATGTGTTTGTCCATAGTGAGTAACTTAGGTATCTTAAGGATTGCCTTGACATGCTTTGTGAGACCGTGGAAGAGGTTAGAATGGTGACACCTGCTGATAATGCCATCCTTGATGTTTATTATTTCACCAATAGATCTTATGAACTCTTAGATTATGCCATTAGTACATGTCCCAAAGCTGTTAGCATGCGTGATAAGATCAATGAACCGTCCTCTAATGCTAAGAACAAGCGTGTTGCCTTTAATGTACCCTTGACATCATCTGAACTTAACACACCCCATACAAAAAATCAAACAGCAATACCACGATCTAATGCTCCCATCGTTAATTCTACAGGAGTAAAAGTTGACACTAAAGCTACGGGGTCAAAGCTTAGTTGCAATACAAGGAATGATAGGACTTCGCTAGCTAAGAGTGCTCAAGGGAAGATAGTAGAAGACCATCTTAGGAACAATAAGACTGATCTGAATGATATGAATCGTGTTGATTCTAGTATTAGGTCTAGGCCTACTGTAATTAATTCGAATTCTGATGCTACTTGTAAGATCTGTAATGACTGTTTAATTTCTGGTAATCATGATGAGTGTGTTACGACATTTTTGAATGGGTCTAAATTACTTTTGGTCAATAATGCTTTGAATCATAAATTTGAAAACCGTATTTGGAAAGCAACAGGAAGGAAATTTTCTAATGTTGGCTATCATTGGAGACCCACTAGAAGAAAATTCACTTTAAGAAGTCATAGCCCGTTAACTAAACTGCCCAATTTTAGGCTTTCCAATGTTAGGGTATGGAAGGAAACTGGCAGGACTTTTCCTCTAGGAACACAATGCGATAACCATATATCTAGTGCCTCCACATGTCATGATATGTCTAATGTTACCACTGAACCTTCCACTTCTGTTTTAAGTAATTATGCTTGTGCTAACCAATTGGATCCCACTTGTGTTTGGGGATCCACGTTTTTCAGTTATCCATATCTGTCTGGTTTCAAATGCAGGTCGTACAAATCGTCCTATGGTATTTGGACTCAGGCCGCTCAAAACATATGACTGGGATCGCTCGCGGCTCAGAAATTTCATGAAAAAGTTTATCGGGACTGTTAGATTCGGGAATGATCATTTTGGTGCGATAATGGGTTATGGAGATTATGTGTTTGGTGACAACGTGATTTCTAGGGTATACTATGTAGAAGGGCTTGGGCACAATTCGTTCTTCGTTGGTCAATTTTGTGACTCAGATCTTGAAGTAGCCTTCAGAAAACACACTTGTTTTGTTAGAAAATTGGATGGTGTGGATCTTCTGAAAGGTAGACGAGGCTCAAACCTCTACACTATATCCATTAAAGACATGATGCGGTCATCACCTATTTGCTTATTGTCTAAGGCATCCAAGAACAAGTCATGGTTGTGGCATCGTCGTTTGAATCACATGAACTTCGGTACCATCAATGAGCTCACTCGTAAAGATCTCGTTCGAGGCATGCCCCGGCTGAAATATGAAAAAGATCATCTTTGTTCCGCTTGTCAGCTAGGTAAAAGCAAGAAACATTCTCTCAAACCCAAAACTATCAACACCATTATGGAAGTTCTTCATGCCCTTCACATGGATCTGTGTGGTCCAATGAGAGTGCAAAACATCTTTGGAAAGAGATATGTGCTAGTGATCATAGATGACTACTCTCTGTTTACATGGGTTAAGTTCCTTAGATCCAAGGACGAGACACCTAAAATCATCATCAAACTCATCAAGCAGCTGCAAGTTGGACTCAATAAAACTGTCAGATTCGTCCGCACAGATAACGGAACTAAGTTTGTTAATCAGCAACTTACTTAATTTTATGAAAATCTTGGGATTAGTCATCAAAGGAGTATACCTCGAACACCTCAATAGAATGGATTCGTTGAAAGACGAAACCGTACCCTTGTAGAGGCCGCACGAACCATGCTAATATTCTCCAAAGCTCATATGTTCCTTTGGGGAGAGGCAATTGCAACTGCTTGTTACACTCAGAACCGATCACTGATACATCCTCTTCACAGCAAAACCCCCTATGAGCTGGTGCACGAGAAAAAACCTGATCTTTTATTTCTTCGAATCTTTGGTGCACTGTGTTACCCAACCAACGATAGTGAATACTTGGGAAAGCTCAAGGCAAAAGCTAATATTGGAATTTTCGTTGGCTACGCACCTAACAAGAAGGGTTATCGAATCTACAACAAAAGAACCCGACAAATTATGGAAACCATCCATGTCACGTTTGATGAGTTGTCCGAGCACACGGCTCCTGAATACTCTAGTTCTGGACCCGCATCTAATCTTTTGACTCCTGGACCAATTAGTTCGGGACTTGTACATTCCTCCACCACTGATGCTCCTTATGTGCCACCCACAAGTGAGGACTTGAAGAAATTATTTGATCCAATGTATGATGAGTATTTTGAACCTCAACAGATAGTCGAACCAGAACCACAAGTCATAGGTCCTGATGCTGCTACTAATGATGCACCTCAACCTACAAATGGGCCTTCCATCTCCATCTCTCTTGGTCAAAATGCTCCGTCATCCAGTCATACTCAACCCACTCACACCGATCAACCTTCTTCAATTCCTCAAGGAGCTGCATCTTAAAATTCTTTTGAAGTGAATCCCTTTGCTCAACCACCTGGTGAACCTTTTGTCAACATATTTGCCCCTGATCCATCCAATGTGGCAACCTCTTCGGAAGATTCTAATACTGCTACATCAGTCCTCAGTCATCAACTTCATGAACATATCAGAAAATGGACAAACGATCACCCAATTGACAACATCATTGGTAATCCATCTCGCCCCGTTTCCACATGTAGACAACTTGCCACAGATGCCTTGTGGTGCTTCGTCAGCTCCATACTGTCTAAAATTGAGCCGAAGGATTTTAAAGAAGCTTTGACTAAAGCATCCTGGTTCACTGCAATGCAAGATGAAATTCATGAATTTGACCGACTTGATGTATGGGAATTAGTACATCCTCCCGACTGTGCTATGATTATCGCTCTCAAGTGGATCTTGAAAGTGAAGCTTGACGAATATGGTGAAGTTCTGAAAAACAAGGCTCGGCTAGTGGCCAAAGGATACAGACAAGAATAGGGTATAGACTTTGAAGAATCATTCGCACCCGTGGCTAGAATTGAGGCCATCAGAATCTTTCTTGCTAACGCAGCTAGTCAGAATATGATTGTCTACCAAATGGATGTGAAGACTGCATTTCTCAATGGTCACTTAAAGGAAGTGGTATATCTAAGTTAACCAGAAGGGTTTGTTGATCCTGAACGCCCTAATCATGTCTATCGCTTGAAGAAGGCACTTTATGGACTTAAACAGGCACCCAGAGCATGGTATGATACTCTATCCAAATTCCTTCTAGCCAACAAATTCACCAAGGGTGTGGTTGATCCTACATTGTTCACCAGAAAGTCGGGCAAGCATCTACTCCACGTTCAAATATATGTAGATGACATTATCTTCGCTTCTTCAGATCCGTTGGAATGTGATCGTTTTTCACAAGAGATGAGTACAGAATTCCAAATGTCCATGATGGGGCAAATGTCATATTTCTTGGGGTTGCAAATCTCTCAAAATCCCCACGGTATCTTCATCAATCAATCCAAGTATGCTACTGAAATCTTGAAGAAATTTGGATTTGAATCATGTGACTCTGTTGACACTCCAATGATTGAGAGATCAAAACCGGATGAGGATATTGAGGGGGCTCCAGTTGACCAAACAAAGTATCGAAGCATGATTGGATCCTTAATGTACCTCACAGCTAGTAGACCAGATCTTCTATTTGCTGTTTGCATGTGTGCTCGTTATCAATCCAAACCCACCAAAAAGCACTTAGAAGCAGTCAAAAGGGTCTTCAGGTACCTTCAAGGGACGATTCACATGGGCCTTTGGTATCCTAAAGACACTGCTATGGCTCTCACTGCCTACTCTGATGCTGATCATGCGAGGTGTCAAGATACTCGTCGAAGTACGTCCAGTGGTGCTCAATTTCTAGGAGATAAGCTTGTTAGTGGTCATCAAAGAGGCAAATGAGTATGTCGATCTCCTCCACTGAGGCTGAATACATAGCCATGTCATCTTGCTGTGCTCAAATCCTTTGGATGAGATCTCAATTATCTGATTATGGCTTTGTGTACAACAAAGTTCCGATGTACTGTGACAACAAAAGTGCAATTGCTCTTTGCTACAACAACGTCCAGCACTCCAGATCAAAGCACATTGATATTCGACATCATTTCATCAGGGAACAAGTGGAAAAAGGGATTGTGGAACTTTACTTTGTGAGGACAGAATTTTAGCTCGCTGACATCTTCACTAAGGCACTTCCCAGAGAACGGTTTCAATTCATTCTCCCGCGTCTTGGAATGAAGAGTATCACTCCTGAGTCACTCAAAAGTCTTTAGGAGGAAAATGACGAGTAATGGATTTGCTTCACATATCCTTGTACATATTCTTTAAAACCAAAAAGAAAAATACAAAAATATAAATGTCATTCATTTATAAAAACATAAAAATCAGTAGAACACAAAATACCAAAAATAGCTCCATCCTAGGCATGTCTGTTTATCGATAACATTTTAAGCTTCTACAAATGTCATTCATTAATGGCATAGGACTTTAAATGAGCTCGAGCATAAGTTATATTAACCGGTTAAAACACGTCTTAACGGCTTGCTATTACTTCAGATAGCAACCCGCTCTTATCCATGGGGAAAACATGTCGCCAAAAAGACGGTTGTTCCTCTCACCGGGTGAAGTTCACTCGGGCATGGATTACTTTATATCCATGTTTCTTCGATTTGATGTACGTTTTAGTGCATCACTTCTAGTAAAAGAAGAGAAGTCTTCTTTCATCCCAAAATCTCTCTTTTATGATTCTTCAAGAGAGTTTTTGTGGTTTACAAGGTGGCTATTGGACTTAAATTTTCACAAATACCCTGCGGCTCAACTTAATGACTTCAATTCCTTAAATAGAAAACGGGTCATTAATTGAGGGGGAGCGTATTTGCTCAAAATTTCTACACCTTTGAAAACTTTGTGCACTAGCAGCAGTGAAAAAGTGTCTAAAATCAGTACATGTTAAAATTTTACCACATTTTCTCCCATTTTTTTTTCTAAAATCATTTAAATCAATTGGGATCACAAAATCTCAAAAGATTTGAAATTTTTTGAACGGGGGAGAGAATGTGATTTAAATATGAAATCTGATTTAAAATGTGAAAAAGTGATGTTTTTGGACTATTATGTAAGCTCTTCTGTATGTGCTAAAGTTTTTAAGGTTTTTAAATTTTAAACTTGAACCAATGCACATCTTGAGGGGGAGGAAAATGGTTTGTGATGAATAAAATTTTGGCATCTCGATTGAGCGTGGCTCAGATTTGACTCATGAATTGACGAAACATGAAATGTCGTGAATCGAAAGGACTAGTCCTGGCCGGGTAATAATTTCAAGTTGGTCAAACCAGTGATGTAAGTGTGTCTCGAAGAGGACTGGTCTAAGTAGAAAGTACCGTTTCGAGAAACTCTTCTTAGATATATACTTTGACGGGTCTAACTTCCTTTTACGGAATGTTAACAACTTCAAGTTAGTTACTAGGGTTAGTTATCACCTAAAAGCTGATAATGGATCCCTTTAACTAAGCAACGTAAACGTGTCCCT
>LBNU01031704.1:6907-38505 GCA_014162995.1 Artemisia annua
ACCAAATCCCTCTTTTTCATCCAAATCAGCCCCCCCCTCCATACCAATCACTTACAAAATCTCTATAATTCACTAACTCTTCCCCTAAATCAAGGAAAATTGTCTACTCCATTATTTACTTATACTTTTCATCTCATTTTTACACAAGTAACTAAAGAAAGAAAAATAAAACACTCTCTCTTCCTCTTGCTCTATCCCACGGCCAAGAACACAAAACCAAGCAAGAATCCATAATTTTCTCAAGATCAAGTGATTTCCAAGGTTTATTAGTACTCCTTTTTAGGGTTTTGAAATAAAAACCCAAGGTTTTATAGGTTTTCATCTCCATAAGCTCACTTTTATTCGATCTTCTTGTGTTTTGATAATCACAAAATATAAAGACATGTTACGTAAACTTACGGTTAATAAGTTTTTAATCGAGGAAACTCGTTACTTCTACGTAGCTACTACAACGTCACTTCAGGTATGAACAAACTTTATACCGTCATTAGTAAAGTGATCAAAGAATTTTATTTTCCCTAAACGTACATTTTTAAGTTTAACAAAACATTTTCACAAAAGTATTTTTGTGTTTTTAAAGAAATGTTTTATTAAGAAAATATATTCAAATTCAAACTTGTAACAGCTATTTTCCTCACAAAACAGTTGAGTTTTCACCACGTCAGGACAAAAATGGGAGCATTTGTCGGGATGGTCCTTCAAAGTGGCTGGCGGTCCCTTAGTGATAAAGGACCGTCGCGTATTCAAGGGACCGTCTGGCTCTCTCCTGTCGTGTATAAATACTGAACATTTCCACTTCAGAAACTAAGGTTTTTCACACACAAAACTTTATGGTTTATTTTTTCTTTGGTCTTTGATCACTATAACATGTCGGTATATGTTTGTAAGTGATTTCCTCTTCCGTCAAGTGCAAGAGAAGAACTCTCGACATAGATGAAGACTCGAGATGTTATAGGTGTCCACACAGAAACGTAAAAATTGTTACGGTGATAGGTTCTGTAAATATTGTCAATGTTTTCCGAATTGCGTGTGAGTCGAGGATGTGGATATTTGTGTGAACTTGGATGGTGATGTAGATCCAAAAAGTCTTGTAACTAGATTAGTTCATGTATTTGTTGTGAGGAGAGTGATGTCCTAGTGTGTAGGTTAGGACTTAGTTGAGTCATTGTGTGAAGACTTGGATCGGGTGATGATCCAAGTAAGTCTTGTGTGAAGGCTTGGTTCGGGTGAAGAACCAAGTGTGTCTATGTGTGAAGGCTTGGTTCGGGTGAAGAACCAAGTGTGTCAATTGTGTGAAGGCTTGGATCGGGTGAAGATTCAAGTTGGACAAGAGTGCTTGTTCGTGTGGCCACGTGGGCCTTGGAGTAGATTGGTTCGAGCTACGATTAGAACTCGACATTCTGCTTAGTGTCATTAAACTTCATGTAAGCTTGTTTACGGATTGCTCCGCCTGAAGGAGTGTGTTGATATAGTGATTGATAACTCTCGAGTGTGGTACTCGGGGAGTGGAGTAGGACGAAGAGTGAGCTTCGTGCCGAACCATTATAAATCGCCGCGTCTCTTGGTTACGTTCTTTCCTTACTCTTTACTTTACTTGTTTATTTGTTTATTTTAGTAGTTAATTTGATATTATAACAAGTAGATTTGGACAAGTTTGTAAAAGAATATTAACCGGACCTAAAAACGGCGAAACGTTTTAACAACTAAAAAGAAACTATTATTAGCATCATTTATCCCATTTATATTGGCCGTTTTATACTATTATATATGAGATTTGATACTTAATCGTTTACTTTTGTAAATCTCAATAATATTGGAGCAATTAGAGAAAGTTACGAAAATGGACGAGTTTTGGAGCAAAAACAAGATATTGAAGAAAGTATATTTTTCAGACATTTGATACGCCGTATCAATTCTTGGAAGATGCACCGTATAGGAGCCCTAACTTATTAATAACCTCATGACGGGATTGCATGCAATACGGCGCATTCAATTCCATTGATACGCCGTATCTAAGGACGAATGGAAACTAAATTAAGATTTGGACGCGACACTATTTTTGGCATAACTTTTGCGTCTGAACTCCGTTTTAGGTGATTCAAAAAGCCACGGAAAGAGAAAAGTGAAAGCTACATATTTAGATGGGAAATGGAACGAAATTTAGAAGGTTAGCTCGTTGGTTTTTGCTGCTCAAATACTGCTCGTGGACTATTATAACACTTGGGCGCATTTGGTAATTAACTTAAGCTAACATAATATTGGACCACTTGGCTTGTTGGGCTTATTCTGGACCGGTTGGATTACACAGAAACACAAGGGACGATTTGCATATTACCACAAGTACAAATTGCAATTTACTAAAGGGGTATATTGTATTACTAAAACTTGATGACCAAGTTTAGTATACATATAAATATTGATGGTAAACAGAAGAAGAGGTGTTCGTTTTTGGCTTGTGTACGCACGCACCACGAAGGAAAAAGAAATCACCGAGAAGAAAGTCCCACAAGGCGCATTCTAGTATAATTGTTTGGTTAGCATATCATTATATTTTATTTAATGTTTTCTGTTATAACTTTTTGTATGATTATTGAGATTATGGGCTAACACCCTTTGGTGTTAGCCAAGTTTATGAAGTCTTTTTAGTTTTTATGTTTGTGTTGAATTGATTTACTTTGTTATTGGATTGGGTGCTTATCGATAAAAACTCGTTTATTGCTTATAACTAGTAGAAGTCTATGTAACTAGGTTATGATCCTTATAACTTTAATTGATGTGACTTAACTACCTGTAATTATGGTTGCTTTGATTGAGTTATATGCGTATTAACCCGAATCTCTATTAGGAATCATTGTTTGGCATAAACGGAACGTGTCTACAACCTAATAGGACTAGTAGCGTGTAATACCGAACTAGGATAGATGGTTTAAAGCAATAAGTTAGTATTGATACTAGATAAGTCACTATGATCATGTCCTCTTTCCCACTGATGCGTGGTTTTGCAACCTTACAACAGGTTTTACCTCTCAAGGGATCTCAAGAGGCTTACAACCCCACCAGGCAGTGTACCTGACCGATGTAGTATAAGATAGTGGTAAGTACGGGGGATTGATCGTTCTCTCACAGGGAATAGTGTTCGTTAGGATAGAAAAACTACTTTAATAGGTCTAAGGGTGAAGGAAGATTCTTTTTGTAATTTTATATTTTTAGGAAAGCAAGTAAAATCTCGGTTTTGAAGGAGTGGGCGGAATTAGTTGTTAGTCAACTAACCCAAAATTACTACAATTGCAAGTAAAATAAAATAACTAAACTATTTAGTTGTGAAAACTATATGGAGAAAAGTTGTGTTTACTTAGACTTCATTACTCCCTAACTATCTTTTACCGGTTAATTGATATGTATGTTACTTGTGTGGATGAAGGGTGTATTCCTAATAACTCATGGAGTGGCATACATATCTCTCCAATTCTATGAGCTCTTATCTCCTCCTATGCCATGCACGGCACAACCATAGGGATTGTAAACAGTGGCTCATGCGTTAAATACTACCTTAATAGCCTAGTATGCCTTGGCTACATGTTTCCCAAGACGTTCAAGCACGTTACCATAAAGGAGGTTGGCCAGTTTTCTTGAGCCTAACATTGATGGAACAATCATCCCAACAAACAACAACACATCAATTAACCAATAATTAATAGTTAGGTTTCATTAGATCTAAGCAAACACAAGAGAATTTAGCTACACATGTTAATTAAAAGACAAGCAAAAGAGATAATCAACCAACACATAGACATATTGATTGAATTAAAGTGAAGACTTATCTTTAATTAAGCATGAGGGTTCCAAGGGTTGGAAACCCTAAAAAGTACAGAAAATTCGTCTAGGGTTTGGTGCCAAAAGTTCTCCACAAAGTTCCACACTTAATGAATGAAAAATAGAAAACTATATATAGATTTTACATTCTGACGGCGTCAGGTTATAGAGGCTGACGCCGTCAGCTCGCCGCCATTAGGTTTCTCGGATGGCCTAGATCCACTTCTGACGCCGTCACTCTCTATTCCTCTCTGGGCCGTCACTCTTTAAATCATAACCTGACGGCCTACATCTTCTAACACCTGACGGCGTCAGGTGTTAATTTCCAAAATCTTTCTGGCCCATCATTTGATAATTGGTTTCCACTCTTTTGTCAAGGCTTTCTGACGGCGTCACCTTGTGACTCTGACGTCGTCAGGTTGTAATTTCTGCTTCTTTTGAGACTTTGTCGTTTTCTTCCCTTTATGCTCCAAAAACGTCCAAATATGCATGTTTTCCAGAATTCCTCTCAAAAGTACCTAAAATGACAAAAGAAACGATTTAGGGCAATATTTGATCACATTTATACGAATTAGGGCTTAAATGACCCCCTAAAAGCGTAACACTTTTCGTCTCATCAAATACCCTTACACTTGGGATTTGCTTGTCCTCAAGCAAATGAGCTTTTATTCTAATCAAAATATGAGTTTGGGGTCATTTAACACGAATATAAAAGTAATACACACATAGTTGTTAGACCCTAATCATAACAAGCATGGAAATCATACACTAGCACCTCACAAATAGTGTTTGGATTCTCTCATCTCTCAAATGTCATAGAATAATATCTCATAAATGAAAACGGAAAATAACACTCACTACCTGTCATAGCAAATAGATTACCATAGGCTTGGGAGAGGATCAATTACTCCTCCACTATGCGTAAGCACCTAAGATAAACTATCAAAGAGGGCTTTCCAAAGGGTTGTAACGTAAGGTGTAGGGATATGATAACACGGTTTGGTTGGAATAAAGGGTATTTTAGTGGTGGCGAGTTAATTATCATGATCAAATACATGCACTCTACATCGTTGCTTAAGTCAAGACTCGACTCAATCTTAGTCTAAAAATGAAATAACAAAAACTAAAAAGGAACATAAAAGGAAACGGGATGGTAGTCCGTATGTTTTTCTTCTTTCTTTTTCATATTTTTTTGTATTTTTCTTGATTTTTCGATTTTTTTTTCATACACTCTTGCCCTACCATCCAAAATAATACATCATAGGGGATTTGCATTCCCCTTACACTTGAATCTTTACATAACTTTACAATCACTATTCTAATGACTCGAATTAAGATAATCGAAAAACTTGGAGTACTTTTAAAATATTTAGCACGTATGGGGGTAATAATGTTGTTCTTCCCCATTACTTCATTACACTAGTACTTTACCCATGAGTCCCAATCGTCCCAAAACAATATGTACAAGGATATGACTTAACTTAGCAACCATGTAATTGACCGGATAATTAACTAAGGGTTTAACAAATGTTTTCACAATAATGCACCAAAGGTGGGTGCATACAAGGTAGGCTAAGGCGATTTGGGTGTACATTTAGTGGGGTGTAAACAAATTCTCACTTTGAGTAAGATGCTCAAAGGTCGAAACGAAAGGATAGGCTCGGAGGGGTGTACTAGGGGTATCGTGTACCAAAAATGGATACAACGCAAAGGGTGTGGGAGAATTACTTGACCAATGAAGTCAATGTAATTATAACAAATATACGGGTGTAAAACAATGGGTTAATCCTAATGCCTCTTATCATGTAGTAAATCTTAACTACACGAATGTAGTCTCACTTGTGGATTTGAGATGGTCCTAACGCAAGTTCTAGAATCTAAATACTACCGGTACTCACATCATAGCACCAAAGATGGATGCTTTTCCTACCAATTCTAGGGGCGAACCTCACATATTTGGGGTGGAAAATTTTTTAGTGGTACGGTTTTGTGCTAGTCATACAATTTCCTATCCATGAGACGCTCATTAAGATCAAGGTTTCACTTCTAAATGTTGTAAAAAATTTTAAATTGGCGCTAAAATTGCCCTAACAAACATTTCTCTTGGTTTTATTACAAATTTACTATCAAACAAAGCAAAACATCAAGCGTAAGTATATTCTCAACGGTGCTTTCATTTACCCCCCTTACACTTAAACCGAACATTGTCCCCAATGTTCAAATAAAAGACGTAAAAGTAAATAAGATGAAAGAATGAAATCAAATACTCCCCTGAATCGTTTGTTGTGGATAGTGATGTAACATGGTTAGATCTTCTTCCAAGATAGACGAACGTTCAAAGCTTCCCTTCCAAAATAATAAACGTCTTCTTGTCCAAAATAACCTGTTAACCTGAAAAAGATAAAGGCCAACCTCGCGTAAAATCGGCGGTAAAATCTACATAATAAGATATAATGCTTGTGGAATGAATATTTTGCAGAATTCCTGGAGATTATAAGTTAAAGAATTGACAAAACTTTTTAGGTTTCCGGAAAAATACAAAACTTTCAAAAATTGCAGAAAATTATAACCTGACGCCGTCAGGTGTTAACCCTGACGCCGTCAGAAAGTTCTGACAGAATTCTCATGTTAAGTTTCCGGGAAAAATTCTGGAAAAACTAGATCTTACTTCCTGGAATTCCTGCAAAAATTCATTATGACTCGATACAAGCATTTGACTCAAACAAATACTAATATGTATGTTAATTTCATTGTTATGATTCATGTTCATTCGTTCTTTATAAACCGATTTAGATTTCCCTTACACTTAGCTTTTGCAAAATACCTTTATATGTAGTTAAGACGAAGTTAAAAACAAAATAAAGCATTTTCACAATTTAGTTTGAAGCATGAATCAATAACAAGAAATATAACTTACATACGGAAACAAATAAAATCAAATAAACACACAAAAACAAACAAAACATGGGTTGCCTCCCAAGAAGCGCTTTTCTTTATTTACGAGTCTTGTAGCTAGACTCAAAGTCACCGTACGTTACGTGACTTCGTCGTTGGTCTCGGTTCCTAAGTCATCCTCTTTTCCGGTTTTGTATTCGGGCCCTAAGTTCAAACAATCCTTATAGAAACCGAAAATCCTTTTCATGACATAGTCTACTCCCCTACGTCTATCCTCATCATTCCTATAGTAAACCGCTTGTTTGAGCTCCTTCTCAACGTTTGACAAGTGTTGGTATTGCTCTATCTTATACGGCATTTGGTAGTTCACCTCATCGGTCTCATCCTTAAATGTGACTATCCCTAAGGAAGGTTCATGAGTCATTCTAGAGACCTCGATAAATGGTTTGCCTAAGACTACTTGGGTCACACTTGCATCGATTATTGGGCGGATATCTTCTACAATCACAAAGTCGGTGACATAGGTAAAGTTTCCTACATAAACCGGTAATCCTTTAACTCTTCCCGTGAAGTTACTAATCCATCCCTTATCGGGAAACACTCTATACCCTAGTTGACTTTTCATTATCAAATTGTATTGAGCTCTAGTCATGATGTTAATGGGTGATCTAGGGTCAATGTACGCTTTCCAAATATGCAAATGCCCGATGTTGCATGGTATGTTGAGATTAGATGGATCGCCCACCTTGAAAATTGGGTTACCTAGGATGTATGGGGTCTCGGAGTCATCGAATAGATTCTTATGATATGCTCGCTCTTCCTTAGTGGGTAACCTATTGAAGTAATCCTCCTCCTCTACTTCTTCTATTTCGCTAACCTTAGCCTTCCTATCATCCTCTAATTCCTTACTCTCATCCTTTGATTCACTATCATTCTCACTCCTATCAATTGGTCTAATGGTCACAACGTTGACGAAGTGGACATGTTTGGATGAAGAGGGGTCCTTGATTTGTGGTTCGCTATTGGTGTTTCTAGCGTCCTTTTGTGGGGGTGATAGCACTTGGTTGTTGAGGGCTTTCAACAAGTTGTCAATTTTATTGGTCATCTCTACTTGTTGTTGATTGAATTCGGATGTGAATTTAGCTATGCGAGCTTCTTGAGATGCCATAAAATTGGACATCAATCCTTCAAAGTTGTTGGTACTACCATAGTTGTTGGAAGGATTGTTGTTGAAGGTACGGTTTGAGGAATTACCGTTGGGTTGAAACCGGTTAGGTGGGTTGGAAGAATTGTTTTGGGGTGCGTTTTGGTTTGACTTCCACCTAAGGTTGGGGTGATTTTTCCATGAGGGGTTGTATGAATCTCCATAAGGGTTTGGCTCGGGTTTGAAAGTGTACCACTTATCTCCCGCTCCGTCGGTACGCGTGGATGCGTAGTCCGCAAAAGCTTGTTCGGGGAGTTCCATGCAATCACGAGTGTCGTGGGGACCACTACATAATTCGCACGAAGAAGTGATTTTGTTCACTTGGCTTGAAGGTTTAGGAGCTTCGTAGGATTTCATGAGAAACTTGACTTGGTCTTCAAGTTCTATGATCCTACGGTCGGAAGTGCTTGAATTATTCGAAGGCAAAGATATTGCCTTGACCGTTTTATTCAAATCACGGGGATCATTCCAACTTTCGTTGTCATATAGAGCAAGATCTTCTAGGAGATCCCATGATTGTTCCGCACTTAGATCACGTAGCTTGCCACCGGCCGCTTGGTCAATGGTTTGCCTCGTGTGGAGATTGATGTGGTCATAGAAGATTTGGACTTGGAGCCAAAGGTCTATGCCATGATGAGGGACTTTTTGGAGTAAGTCCTTGAATCGAGTCCATGCCTCGTAGAGGGTTTCGCCTTGGCGTTGTTGGAACGCCAAGATATCATTCCTTAGCTTGGTAGTTCTCCCCGGTGGGAAAAATTGAGCAAGGAAACGAGTTGTGAGATCGTCCCAAGAGGTGATGGATCCTGCGGGAAGTCGCTCAAGCCATTGACTAGCTTGGTCCCGTAGAGAGAATTGGAAGAGACGCAATCGGGTCGTCTCTCGAGTTGCAACATCAAGGTCTATGGAATCTACGATTTTGAGGAAATCCTTGAGATGTTGGTTTGGATCTTCGGAACGAAGTCCATGGAATGCGCATCCGCTTTGCACCAACCGGATGGTGTCGGATCGCAAGGGAGTGACATTGGCTCCTTGAGTGAGCTCAATGGTGTTTCGATAGCCAAGGTGGCTAGGTCGGGAATACTCTCCTAAGGTGCGGGGTCTAGGAGGTTGGTTTGGTTGTGGTGGGTGGTTTGGTTGAATTAGGTTGTTGGGATCAAGGATGTTACCACCTTCCATGATGGCGGATGGTAAAGATTACGAACAAAAACACGAAGAAAAAGATAGACTAAAGAAATCCTAGAAAAAGAAAATAAAAATCTCACTAGAAAGGAATCTAGTGAGTAGACCTAAAGAAATAAAAATTCTACCTAAACAATAACTATTCCCCGGCAGCGGCGCCAAAAACTTGATGCGTGGTTTTGTGACCTTACAACAGGTTTTACCTCTCGAGGGATCTCAAGAGGCTTACAACCCCACCAGGCAGTGTACCTGACCGATGTAGTATAGGATAGTGGTAAGTACGGGGGATTGATCGTTCTCTCACAGGGAATAGTGTTCGTTAGGATAGAAAAACTACTCTAATAGGTCTAAGGGTGGAAGGAAGATTCTTTTTGTATTTTTATGTTTTATGGAAAGCAAGTAAAATCTCGGTTTTGGAAGAAGGGCGGAATTAGTTGCTAGTCAACTAACCCAAGTTTACTACTTATGCAAATTAAAATAAAATAAATATCTAAACTATTGTGGTTGTGAAAACAATATGGAGAAAGTTGTGTTTACTTAGATTTCATTACTCCCTAACTATCTTTTACCGGTTAATTGATATGTATGTTACTTGTGTGGATGAAGGGTGTATTCCTAATAACTCATGGAGTGGCATACATATCTCTCCAATTCTATGAGCTCTTATCTCGCCCTATGCCATGCACGGCACAACCATAGGGGTTGTAAACAGTGGCTCATGCGTTAAATACTACCTTAATAGCCTAGTATGCCTTGGCTACATGTTTCCCAAGACGTTCAAGCACGTTACCATAAAGGAGGTTGGCCAGTTTTCTTGAGCCTAACATTGATGGAACAATCATCCCAACAAACAACAACACACACCAATCAACCAATAATTAATAGTTAGGTTTCATTAGATCTAAGCAAACACTAGAGAATTTAGCTACACATGTTAATTAAAAGACAAGCAAAAGAGATAATCAACCAACACATAGACATATTGATTGAATTAAAGTGAAGACTTATCTTTAATTAAGCATGAGGGTTCCAAGGGTTGGAAACCCTAAAAAGTACAGAAAATTCGTCTTTAGGGTTTGCCCTAAAAGTTCTCCACAAAGTTCCACACTAATGAATGAAAATTAGAAAACTATATATAGATTTTACACTCTGACGGCGTCAGGTTATAAGGGCTGACGCCGTCAGCTCGCCGCCATTAGGTTTCTCGGATGGCCTAGATCCACTTCTGACGCCGTCACCTTATAAATCCTTCTGGGCCGTCACTCTTTAACTTTACTCCTGACGGCCTACTTTTCCTAACACCTGACGGCGTCAGGTGTTAAATCCAAAATTTCCTCTGGCCCGTCATTTGATAATTGGTTTCCACTCTTTTGTCAAGGCTTTCTGACGGCGTCACCTTGTGACTTCTGACGCCGTCAGGTTGTAAATCTTCATCTTTTGAGACTTTGTCGTTTTCTTCACTTTTATGCTCCAAAAACGTCCGAATATGCATGTTTTCCAGAATTCCTCTCAAAAGTACCTAAAATGACAAAAGGAACGATTTAGGGCAATATTTGATCACATTTATACGAATTAGGGCTTAAATGACCCCCTAAAAGCGTAACACTTTTCGTCTCATCAAATACCCTTACACTTGAGATTTGCTTGTCCTCAAGCAAATGAGCTTTTATTCCAATCAAAATATGAGTTAGGGGTCATTTAACACGAATATAAAAGTAATTACAACAAATAGTTATTAGACCCTAATCATAACAAGCACGGAAATCATACACTAGCACCTCACAAATAGTGTTTGGATTCTCACATCTCTCAAATGTCATAAAGTTTATATCTCATAAATGGAAACGGAAAATAACACTCACTACCTGTCATAGCAAATAGATTACCATAGGCTTGGGAAAGGATCAATTACTCCTCCACTAGGCGTAAGCACCTAAGATAAACTATCAAAGAGGGCTTTATAAAGGGTTGTAACGTAAGGTGTAGGGATATGATAACACGGTTTGGTTGGAATAAAGGGTATTTTAGTGGTGGCGAGTTAATTATCATGATCAAATACATGCACTCTACATCGTTGCTTAAGTCAAGACTCGACTCAATCTTAGTCTAAAAATGAAATAACAAAAACTAAAAAGGAACATAAAAGGAAACGGGATGGTAGTCCGTATGTTTTTCTTCTTTCTTTTTCATATTTTTTTGTATTTTTCTTGATTTTTCGATTTTTTTTTCATACACTCTTGCCCTACCATCCAAAATAATACATCATAGGGGATTTGCATTCCCCTTACACTTGAATCTTTACATAACTTTACAATCACTATTCTAATGACTCGAATTAAGATAATCGAAAAACTTGGAGTACTTTTTAAATATTTAGCACGTATGGGGGTAATAATGTTGTTCTTCCCCATTACTTCATTACACTAGTACTTTACCCATGAGTCCCAATCGTCCCAAAACAATATGTACAAGGATATGACTTAACTTAGCAACCATGTAATTGACCGGATAATTAACTAAGGGTTTAACAAATGTTTTCACAATAATGCACCAAAGGTGGGTGCATACAAGGTAGGCTAAGGCGATTTGGGTGTACATTTAGTGGGGTGTAAACAAATTCTCACTTTGAGTAAGATGCTCAAAGGTCGAAACGAAAGGATAGGCTCGGAAGGGTGTACTAGGGGTATCGTGTACCAAAAATGGATACAACGCAAAGGGTGTGGGAGAATTACTTGACCAATGAAGTCAATGTAATTATAACAAATATACGGGTGTAAAACAATGGGTTAATCCTAATGCCTCTTATCATGTAGTAAATCTTAACTACACGAATGTAGTCTCACTTGTGGATTTGAGATGGTCCTAACGCAAGTTCTAGAATCTAAATACTACCGGTACTCACATCATAGCACCAAAGATGGATGCTTTTCCTACCAATTCTAGGGGCGAACCTCACATATTTGGGGTGGAAAATTTTTTAGTGGTACGGTTTTGTGCTAGTCATACAATTTCCTATCCATGAGACGCTCATTAAGATCAAGGTTTCACTTCTAAATGTTGTAAAAAATTTTAAATTGGCGCTAAAATTGCCCTAACAAACATTTCTCTTGGTTTTATTACAAATTTACTATCAAACAAAGCAAAACATCAAGCGTAAGTATATTCTCAACGGTGCTTTCATTTACCCCCCTTACACTTAAACCGAACATTGTCCCCAATGTTCAAATAAAAGACGTAAAAGTAAATAAGATGAAAGAATGAAATCAAATACTCCCCTGAATCGTTTGTTGTGGATAGTGATGTAACATGGTTAGATCTTCTTCCAAGATAGACGAACGTTCAAAGCTTCCCTTCCGAAATAATAAACGTCTTCTTGTCCAAAATAACCTGTTAACCTGAAAAAGATAAAGGCCAACCTCGCGTAAAATCGGCGGTAAAATCTACATAATAAGATATAATGCTTGTGGAATGAATATTTTGCAGAATTCCTGGAGATTATAAGTTAAAGAATTGACAAAACTTTTTAGGTTTCCGGAAAAATACAAAACTTTCAAAAATTGCAGAAAATTATAACCTGACGCCGTCAGGTGTTAACCCTGACGCCGTCAGAAAGTTCTGACAGAATTCTCATGTTAAGTTTCCGGGAAAAATTCTGGAAAAACTAGATCTTACTTCCTGGAATTCCTGCAAAAATTCATTATGACTCGATACAAGCATTTGACTCAAACAAATACTAATATGTATGTTAATTTCATTGTTATGATTCATGTTCATTCGTTCTTTATAAACCGATTTAGATTTCCCTTACACTTAGCTTTTGCAAAATACCTTTATATGTAGTTAAGACGAAGTTAAAAACAAAATAAAGCATTTTCACAATTTAGTTTGAAGCATGAATCAATAACAAGAAATATAACTTACATACGGAAACAAATAAAATCAAATAAACAAACAAAAAAAACACACAAAGCTTGGGTTGCCTCCCAAGAAGCGCTTGTTTTTGTTCGAGTCACGAGCCTGACTCTACCCTTATTTAACGGAAATAGGGGAGGTTTTCCCTACACTTAGGATTAAGTGCGGGTGATAGTAGCGATACACACCATCTCGGTGGAAGTATGCCTCGTGAGGAAAGAGTGGTGGATGAATTATATACTCAAAGGGGTGTGCTCCATTCATCATAACCTTACCTAGTTCACTTTGGTCAATGGGTGAGTTAAAGTTTTCTCCTAAAAAGGGATCATCTTCTATCAACTTTGAGAGACTCCTAGTTGGGAATCCATCTTGACCTAATAAACCCGGTTTAAACCCATAATGTTTCTTGTGATCAATCATGAATGGGTGATATAAGTATGTAAGGTCATGGTTCACTCCTATATTGGCTTCCATTCCACATGGTTTAGAGTCTACTACCTTCATCGTAAAACTACCCGTACTATATGGTTTGATGGGTGGATCGGGACCTTTTTCAATTCTTAAATTCACATCTAAAGATGGAAGATTAGGTAACGGTTTTGGTTGAGGCTCCGGTTCATCAAAACTAGGAAATTCCATAGAACTAAAAGAAATGTCATCACTACAAGTATTCAAACCTATTTCTTCTAGTTGTGTTTGGTCCAAGGGTTCAACCTCTATTGGGGTTCCTATAGTCTCTTCTACTTCTTCCGGGTAGGTCACAGGTGGTGTGTGTGCCTCCAATGATGGTAGGACTTGTGGGGTACTTGGTGGACTTGGGTTATTTACCTCGTCAGTCCTCGTGTCAGGATCACCTATATTCTCATCATGTGTTTTAGTAGAACCTAACCCTAACATTTTCCCAAGTATCTCAAGTGCTTCTCTAGGCATCTCAACTTCTATATCCGAATCATAAGGATCATGACTGCTATATTCAAATTGCCCAAAAGATTCATCATGTGTTTCTTGAGATTCATCGTCATCGATCATAAAACCTAGGTCTTTTTGATCAATGTGATCATGTTCGGCTAAATCCTCCATCACATCAAGATCACCTAAGTGTTCACCATGTATTATGGTAGTGCCTAACCATGACATGCAGCTAGGTGGCTCAATTCTACCCTCATCCCCAAACAAACTTGTTTCATGATCATTGAAATTTATGATCAATTGACTTTTATTAATGTTTGTTGGCTTGTCTACCAAATAATAATATTGGGCACAATTCTCAATAGCTTCACATGCTTTTTCGGCACTTAATTCCCTAAGATCCCTACCGTCAATATAGTAAATGTCCCTTTGGGCATGTCGGTCGACACGATCATAAAAGATTTGAGTTAGGGACCATAAATCGAAGTTATGATGAGGGTCTTTTTGGAGTAAATATTTAAAACGAGTCCATGCATCATAGAGAGGTTCATCTTTATGTTGTTTAAACATCAAGGTGTCATATGGAGTGGGTGAATTACGTGGTTGGTGGTATGGTGGATTCGCGTTCTCCATAATGGTGAACGGAAGAGTCAATGGAAATTACGAACAAGCACACAAAGAAAAAGATAGATTAAAGGAATCCTAGAAAAATAAAATAAAAATCTCACTACAAAGGAATCTAGTGAGTAGACCTAATAAAATAAAAATTCTACCTAAACAATAACTATTCCCCGGCAACGGTGCCAAAAACTTGATGCGTGGTTTTGTGACCTTACAACAGGTTTTACCTCTCAAGGGATCTCAAGAGGCTTACAACCCCACCAGGCAGTGTACCTGACCGATGTAGTATAGGATAGTGGTAAGTACGGGGGATTGATCATTCTCTCACAGGGAATAGTGTTCGTTAGGATAGAAAAACTACTCTAATAGGTCTAAGGGTGAAGGAAGATTCTTTTTGTATTTTTATATTTTTAGGAAAGCAAGTAAAATCTCGGTTTTGAAGGAGTGGGCGGAATTAGTTGCTAGTCAACTAACCTAAAATTACTACAATTGCAAGTAAAATAAATTAACTAAACTATTTGGTTGTGAAAACTATATGGAGAAAAGTTGTGTTTACTTAGACTTCATTACTCCCTAACTATCTTTTACCGGTTAATTGATATGTATGTTACTTGTGTGGATGAAGGGTGTATTCCTAATAACTCATGGAGCGGCATACATATCTCTCCAATTCTATGTGCTTTTATCTCCTCCTATGCCATGCACGGCACAACCATAGGGATTGTAAACAGTGGCTCATGCGTTAAATACTACCTTAATAGCCTAGTATGCCTTGGCTACATGTTTCCCAAGACGTTCAAGCACGTTACCATAAAGGAGGTTGGCCAGTTTTCTTGAGCCTAACATTGATGAAACAATCATCCCAACAAAAAACAACACATCAATTAACCAATAATTAATAGTTAGGTTTCATTAGATCTAAGCAAACACAAGAGAATTTAGCTACACATGTTAATTAAAAGACAAGCAAAAGAGATAATCAACCAACACATAGACATATTGATTGAATTAAAGTGAAGACTTATCTTTAATTAAGCATGAGGGTTCCAAGGGTTGGAAACCCTAAAAAGTACAGAAAATTCGTCTAGGGTTTGGTGCCAAAAGTTCTCCACAACGTTCCACACTTAATGAATGAAAAATAGAAAACTATATATAGATTTTACATTCTGACGGCGTCAGGTTATAGAGGTTGACGCCGTCAGCTCGCCGCCATTAGGTTTCTCGGATGGCCTAGATCCACTTCTGACGCCGTCACTCTCTATTCCTCTCTGGGCCGTCACTCTTTAAATCATAACCTGACGGCCTACAACTTCTAACACCTGACGGCGTCAGGTGTTTATTTCCAAAATCTTTCTGGCTCGTCATTTGATAATTGGTTTCCACTCTTTTGTCAAGGCTTTCTGACGGCGTCACCTTGTGACTCCGACGCCATCAGGTAGTAATTTCTGCTTCTTTTGAGACTTTGTCGTTTTCTTCACTTTATGCTCCAAAAACGTCCAAATATGCATGTTTTCCAGAATTCCTCTCAAAAGTACCTAAAATGACAAAAGGAACGATTTAGGGCAATATTTGATCACATTTATACTAATTAGGGCTTAAATGACCCCCTAAAAGCGTAACACTTTTCGTCTCATCACCCACCACGATGGTAGGTTATTTAATCGTGACAGGGTTAATAATCGGATTGACGACTAAACAGTTTAATAAAGTAAAACAAGTAGATATCAACATATATAACTAGAAGATGGATTAAACTTGGCTAACCTGTTCTCCTTTATTGATTTCATATTTATTAAATTTACTTGTCTTTAATTTAATTAGTTAATTTGTTTCAGTTATTTATTTTATCGTCATTAGTTTAATTAAAATATATATAAATCGTGCTAGTCTCTCAGGCTAAAACCCCCTTTAATTAGTTGCTTTCTAGTTAGATTAGATAACGTCACTCCTAGTGAACGACCCTTGCTTACCTAAAAAACTATACACACTGATCGGGTACACTGCTCGTTAGTGTTTACAGTCTATAGGTTAGTTCGACAATAATAAATTTAAAATTTGGTTAAAAATTATAGACTATTAAAAGCAAATCAAGTTTTTGGCGCCGCTGCCGGGGAGTGAAATTTAATTTGATTTAACTATTTTAGTAGCTTAGATTAGTTTTTATTTGTTTTTGTGTGTTTTATCTGTTTTTCTATTTGTTAGAGTCAATACGACGTATCCACTTTGTGAATACGCTGTATTCAGTATCTTGTTTGTGTCTGTCGTATCCTGTTTACAATCTACATACGCCGCATCCACCTTGATGAATACGACATATCCAGTACGGAACCAATACGACGTATCCAGTTTACTGAATACGCCGTATCGACTGTCTTTAACAGAATACTTTGTTTTTATTTTTCGTTTTCATTTGTAGTTTTTAGTTTTAGTCTTGTCTGAGCATATACTACTAATAATTTTATCTTTATTTCAGTTATGATGGCTGGAAGTAGATTCATGAATGCAAGATATGAATATGATGAATGGAGAATCGATGATATATTGGAAAAGCTAATCAAACAGCAATTGAATGAACATGAGAATACGGAGATATTCATTAAAGAGTTCCGCAATACAAACGAAGTATTATTAAAAGAAACTTCGAACATGATTACTGGATTAGCAATAGAGGTACATGAGCTTGCAAGGAATTTGAAAAATGCTCTTTATCTACAAGATGTTAAGGGTGTTACTACAAGAGGAGGAAAGAATACAATTGACCCAATTCATAGTACCAAGGAAGCCATTCGGGATAAAGTTCAACCAGAAAAGCAAGAAAAACCTGAGGAGGAGGCTATTAACATTGAACATCCTAAAGTTCAAGGGCAACCGAAAGAACCTACGTTTGTTGAACCTTACCGTCCCCCAATTCCATTTCCAAATAGGCTTAGAAAAGAGAAAGAGGAAGCTCAACAAAAGAAGTTTTTGGAATAGTTTAAGCAATTACACATTAACATTCCTTTTATTTATGCTCTTGTGCAGATGCCGAAATATGCTAAATATTTTAAGGATTTGCTGTCTAATAAAGCAAAGCTGGTGGAAGCATCAACCGTCNTTGTTTTTGTGTTTTTTTAGTAGTTTTAGTTGTTTTTTCTATCTGTTATTTACTTCTTGTTTGTGTCTGTCGTATTCTGTTTACAATCTACATACGCCGCATCCACCTTTGTGAATACGACGTATCCAGTCCGGAACCAATACGACGTATCCAGTTTACTGAATACACCGTATCGACTGTCTGTAACAGAACACTTTGTTTTTTTTATTTTTCATTTTCATTTGTAGTTTTAGTTTTAGTTCGTGTTTGAGCATATACTACTAATAATTTTACCTTTATTTTCAGTTATGATGGCTGGAAATAGATTCATGCATGCAACATATGAATATGATGAATGGAGAATCAACGATATATAGGAAAAGCTAATCAAAGTACAATTGAATGAACATGAAAATACAGAGATATTCATTAAAGATTTCCGATATACCAACGAAGTATTAGTAAAAGAAACTTCGAACATGATTACTAGATTAGCAATAGAGGTACATGAGCTTGCAAGGAATTTGAAAAATGCTCTTTATCTGCAAGATGTTAAGGGTGTTACTACAAGAGGAGGAAAGAATACTATTGACCCAATTCCTAGTACTGAGGAAGCCATTCAGGATAAAGTTCAACTAGAAGAGCAAGAAAAACATGAGGAGGAGGCTGTTAACACTGAATTTCCTAAAGTTCAAGGGCAGCCGAAAGAACCTACATTTGTAGAACCTTACTGTCCCCCAATTCCATTTCCAAATAGGCTTAGAAAAGAGAAAGAGGAAGCTCAACAAAAGAAGTTTTTGGAATAGTTTAAGCAATTACACATTAACATTCCTTTTATTTATGCTCTTGTGCAGATGCCGAAATATGCTAAATATTTTAAGGATTTGCTGTCTAATAAAGCAAAGCTGGTGGAAGCATCAACCGTCATGATGAATGAAAGATGTTCAGCAGTTCTACTCAACAAATGGCCATCAAAAGAAAAGGATCCAGGAAGTTTCACTATCCCTTGTCAAATTAATGATTTATCTATTCCTAATGATTTAGCTGACTTAGGTGCTAGTATTAGCTTGATGCCATTTACTATGTTTGAAAGATTAAGATTAGGTGAACCTAAACCTACTAGAATGAGTTTAGAACTTGCTGATAGATCAATACAATATCCAAGAGGAATAATAGAAAACGTACCTATTAAGGTTGATGAGTTTGTTATACCGGTTGATTTTGTTATTTTAGATATGCCTGAAGATCCTAGGATTCCTATAATTTTAGGAAGGCCCTTTTTAGCTACTACCCGTGCTTTAATTGATGTTTTTAATAAAAAATTACTCTTCAGGTAGGGAATGAAAAAGTAACATTTGATATGGAGAAGTCAATAAATACACTTTTAGATAAGAAGGACGAATGTTACAATATTGATGAATTAGATGAGATAAAAATTGAAGAAGCTATTGAGTCATTTGAAAATGATCACTTAGATTCCTTTTTAGTGCATGATTTAGAAAAAGAAATTAGAGAGACTGATGAGGCTTATGAAGAAGAACCTAATAAGGAATTTGAGTCTATACAAATTACAAAAAATTTTGATACAGCGTATTCTATTAATCAGGAAAATTTACTTAATGATGAGGAAAATTGTGAAAACGGAAATAAAACTAAAACTGAATTAAAAGAGTTACCCTCTCATTTAGAGTATGCATATTTAAATGATGACAAGAATTTTCTGGTAGTTATCTCTTCTAAGTTAACAAAAAATGAAAAGAAAATGCTTCTACAAATTTTAGAAAAACATAAAGGGGCATTTGCTTGGAAAATGTCTGATATTCAGGGTATAAGTCCATCATTTTGCACTCATAAAATTCTTATGGAAGATAATTTCAAACCTGTCATTCAACCTCAAAGACGTTTAAATCCTAAAGTACAAGATGTGGTGAAAAATGAAATTATCAAACTACTTGACTCTGGATTAATATATCCTATTTCTGACAGTCCTTGGGTAAGCCCTATCCATGTTGTTCCAAAGAAAGGTGGGAAAACCGTTGTTTTAAATGAAAATAGTGAGCTTATCCCTACTAGAACTGTTACCGGATGGCGTGTTTGTATTGACTATCGTAAACTTAATGATGCTACTCGAAAAGATCATTTCCCTCTTCTATTCATTGACCAAATGTTGGAGAGATTAGCTGGAAATGAATATTACTGTTTTCTTGATGGTTTTTTAGGATATTTTCAGATTCCTATAGCACCTGAAGATCAGGAGAAGACTACGTTTACTTGTCCATATGGGACGTTTGCTTACAGAAGAATGCCATTTGGACTTTGGAATGCCCCTACAACCTTCCAACGTTGTATGACCGCAATCTTTCATGATATGGTGGAGGATTTTATGGAGGTTTTCATGGACGACTTTTCGGTATTCGGTAATTACTTTAATAGATGCTTAGGAAATTTAGATAAAAGGCTTGCTAGATGTGAAGAAACTAACCTTGCACTTAATTGGGAAAAATGTCATTTTATGGTTAAAGAAGGTATAGTTTTGGGGCATAAAATTTCTAAAGCAGGAATTGAGGTAGATAGAGCTAAAATTGACGTAATTGAGAAATTACCTTATCCTACTAATGTTAAAGGAGTTAGAAGTTTTTTAGGACATGATGGATTCTATCGTATATTTATCAAAGATTTTTCAATTATTTCTAGACCTATGACCCAGCTTTTATTAAAAGATGCTAAATTTAATTTTTCTAGCGAATGTAAAAAGGCCTTTAACGTTTTTAAAGAGAAATTAACTACTGCCCCTATCATAATCTCGCCTAATTGGGATTCATCTTTTGAACTTATGTGTGATGCTAGTGATTACGCGGTCGGAGCAGTGTTAGGACAAAGAGTAGATGGTAAATTTAAACCTATTTACTATGCAAGTAAAACATTAAATAATGGTCAAGAGCATTACACTACTACTGAGAAAGAACTTCTTTCCGTGGTTTTTGCTTTTGAAAAATTCCGTTCGTATCTTATTTTATCAAAAACTATTGTGTACACTGACCATTCTGCTTTGAAGTATTTATTTAATAAACAGGACGCTAAACCTAGGCTTATACGTTGGGTCTTTCTGTTACAAGAGTTCAACATCGAAATAAAGGATAAAAAAGGAGCTGAAAATTTAGCTGTGGATCATTTGTCTATGTTGGAGAATCCTGATATGGAAGTTTTAAGAGATGAAGAGATAGTTGACACATTTCCTGATGAGCACCTCAAGATGTTAGGAACAATTAATGAAGGAGAGCCTTGGTATGCAGATTATATTAATTATATTGTAGGAAAAATTGTACCATCAAATATGAAGTATGCGGAAAGGAAAAGATTTTTGCACCAAGCTAAAAGCTACTTGTGGGATGAACCATATGCATTCAAACGTTGTGCTGGTAATATAATTAGGAGATGTGTTGATGGATGTGAAAAGTTGGATGTTTTGAAACATTGTCATTCTGGGCCTACTGGAGGACATCATGGTGCTAATATTACAGCAAAGAAAGTTTACGAAGCTGGATTCTATTGGCCTAGAATTTTTAATGATGCTGCTGGGTATGTGAAGAGATGCGATGAATGTCAAAGATCAGGAAATATTTCAGCTCGCAATGAGATGCCTCAATCTAATATTCAGGTATGTGAAGTTTTTGATATATGGGGGCTGGATTTTATGGGAGCATTTCCTAATAGTAAAGGGAATAAATATATACTTGTAGCTGTTGATTATGTGTCAAAGTGGGTTGAAGCCAAAGCTTTACCAACAAATGATGCTCGAGTAGTGATTAAGTTTTTAAAGGAATTGTTCTCCAGATTTGGTGTACCTAAAGCCTTGATTAGTGATAGGGGAACACATTTTTGTAATGCTTTAATGGAAAAGACTCTATTGAAATATGGAGTAACACACAGGTTAGCTACAGCATATCACCCTCAAAAATGGACAAATTGAGATGACGAATAGAGCGATTAAAAGGATTCTGGAAAGGTCAGTTGGGTATAATCCTAGAGATTGGTCTAAAAAGCTTACAGATGCTTTGTGGGCATTTAGAACTGCCTACAAAACACCCACGGGATGTACACCTTTTCGATTGGTGTATGGTAAGGCATGCCATTTACCGGTTGAAATTGAACATAAGGCATATTGGGTTTTGAAACAATGTAATATGGATTTGATGAGTGCAGGTAAGAGTCGTTTTATGCAGCTGAATGAACTTTCTGAATTGAGGGATTCGGCTTATGATAATAACATCATATACAAAGAGCGGACAAAGAAATGGCATGATGCAAGAATCCGTGATAGTAAAGATTTTAGCGTAGGAGATAAGGTGTTATTATATAATTCAAGATTGAAGCTGTATCCAGGAAAGCTTAAATCGAAATGGAACGGGCCGTATATAGTTAAAACAGTTTACCCATATGGAGCAGTAGAAATTACAAATAAAGATGGTATAAGTTTCAAGGTCAACGGGCAACGTCTTAAAAAGTACTATGAACCTCACAATGATGATGATATGGAGGTCGTTGAATTGATTGAAGCAACGTAGTGCTGAAGGGAGTCGAACTTAAAGACTCTTCAATAAACAAAAGTGCTCACCGGGAGACAACCCGGAAATCTATCCATTTAATTTTTCTGTCGAGTCAGTCCCAGGGCTTCGATACGGCGTATCCAACTTCAATGGATACGGCGTATCGACCTATCCTGGAATACTTTAGTCTTTATTTTTCTTATTAAACTTTGTCGTCAAATATATCGATGCGACGTATTTAGGTTTAAGGATACGGCGTATTAGATATTTTGACTCATATTTGGAACCTGTTCTCTAAGTTTCAATACGACGTATCCACTGCCAATGGATACGGTGTATCAACCCTGTAGAACAGTAATCCAATTCTAGTTTTTTGTTTTTATTTTACTAACCAATAATTNTACAGGGTAAAAGAGCTGGATTGGTGGTGGTTTATATATACAAGAAGACTTTACGTTGAGTTGCAATCTTGCTAATATTCACAAGACGCGCAATCTTCAAACACAACATCTGCTCATTTTTACACTTTGGAGGATCATACCGAGCAAATCCAGGGGAGCCTGCTGTTCTAATTCTTTTACCTTCTTGTTTTAATTTTATTTATGTACAACGAGGGCGTTGTACAATTTAAGTGGGGGGATGGAGAATTAGAACGTTACTTGTCCTTATTTTTCACAAATATGTTTAATATGTGCTTAATATGCTCAAATTTAAAAATTTTCTAGCATGTTTTTTGTGAAATCAAAATTGCATAACCTGCACACATAACCCTTATTTCCATATTGTGAGAATTAAGCCTTATCCGTTTCCCAATATTTTACCCAAATTCCACAAAAATATGAGTGTGCCGGTGACATGTAAATTTTAGAGCTTCGCTTGTATACTATTCGAGACCACCATAATGAGTATTATTGATATAATTGGAGTGACTTGTCTAAATTGGTAAATTTCTAGGATTACACTCAAATAGCCTTTATATGTTTTGTATTATTAACTAACTACAATGATTATTTAACCCCCGTATAAACCCATTGGTTTACTCTCGTTTTTAGTGTAAGATACCCCTAGAAAAACCCTCAGAGCCATTCCTTTCGTTTCTTACACCTTTGTTAATTGTTTTGTTACACCCTTACATCTTAGCCTACCATGTAGATTAAAGTCCGTGGTTAGTTGCTTTAGGCAAAGTGTGTTTCCCCGCGTTTTCTGTGTTCGTGTGCGTAAATCATTATCTTTGGTTAGGTCGGGAAATTGCACAATGCAATTGGAGTGAAAGTACATATTGTATAATTTTTAGTCTATTTTTCGTGTGTTTACTACTTTCACTATTATTTTTATATTTGAAGTTATGAAGTGTATGGAGAAATTATCCAAATTTATTATGATGGTGAAGTGGTGAAATTTTACACCATTAGTTTATTTTATTAGTTAAAAAAAAATAAAAAAAAAAAGAAAAGAAAAAGAGAGAAAAAAATAGAAAAAAAAAATCGGAAAAAGAGAAAAGAAAAAGAAAGAAGAAAAGTTGGAAGTTTGTTAAACCAACGATTGTAAAGTTATGTATTAAGTGGATGATATCGCTATTATTTGTTGTTGTAATATATATATGGATTGCAAGGGAGTTGGCCGTTATGGGAACGCCAACTAAGGTATATTCTTTGATTAAGATATTATTGAGTCTAATTCGTGTCTACCCAAAGCGTGAGTTTCAAGTGTTAAAAGCGTGAGTTATTCAATGATATGTGTCTTATTCATGGGATGGTTGAGGAAAGTAATTAACCACACATTAGGACTTAATCTACCTATTTGTTTATTTTTAGTTTTACACCAATTTATTTCCCAAATGTTATCCATACCCTACCGTATTGTTGTATTTGTTGTTAGCTTTCGAGCATTTGGATATAATGATGGCCAAGTGAGAATGTCAAGTGCATGAATAAGGTAGTGACCATCCGAGTATTAGATTAATTGACTAACGTGCCAGCGATCTAGTGTGTGACTTGGTGACCATCCGTTATGCAAATAACGCGCCAGCGATCCAAGAAGTGTACTAGTGACCATCCGTTAGTTGAAGCATCGAGGACTCGCGCTAGCGATCTACTAAGTTTGTGCATGAGATGTTTGAACGAAGCTAGGTTTAACCCCTAAGCCTCAAAACCCTCTTTACCGCTTTAGAGTTGTCACTCCTTAGCTTTAGTGGCGGAGATGTGTATCCTTGCCAAGCTTATGATAGAATACTCGTCACGACCGAGCAATTGAGCGAATTACTAAAATGTTACCACATAGATTAGTTAGTGATTTGAGTGATTTCATTTTCCTATTTCGTGAGGTGTTTGGTTGTGTAATTGAGATTGAACGAATGAATGCTTAACTATAAAAATCCTAGACAATTGTTTAGGATACATTTTCATTAAGTTTAAATCTAAGGTTTACTTGAGGACAAGTAAAGTTCAAGTGGGGGGATATTTGATGACATCAAATAACGATATATTATTAGCATCATTTATCCCATTTATATTGGCCGTTTTATACTATTATATATGAGATTTGATACTTAATCGTTTACTTTTGTAAATCTCAGTAATATTGGAGCAATTAGAGAAAGTTACGAAAATGGACGAGTTTTGGAGCAAAAACAAGATATTGAAGAAAGTATATTTTTCAGACATTTGATACGCCGTATCAATTCTTGGAAGATGCGCCGTATAGGAGCCCTAACTTATTAATAACCTCATGACGGGAATGCATGCAATACGGCGCATTCAATTCCATTGATACGCCGTATCTAAGGACGAATGAAAACTAAATTAAGATTTGGACGCGACACTATTTTTGGCATAACTTTTGCGTCCGAACTCCGTTTTAGGTGATTAAAAAAGCCACGGAAAGAGAAAAGTGAAAGCTACATATTTAGATGGGAAATGGAACGAAATTTATGAGGTTAGCTCGTTGGTTTTTGCTGCTCAAATACTGCTCGTGGACTATTATGACACTTGGGCCCATTTGGTAATTAACTTAAGCTAACATAATATTGGACCACTTGGCTTGTTGGGCTTATTCTGGATCGGTTGGATTACACAGAAACACAAGGGACGATTTGCATATTACCACAAGTAAAAATTGCAATTTACTAAAGGGGTATATTGTATTATTAAAACTTGATGACCAAGTTTAGTATACATATAAATATTGATGGTAAACAGAAGAAGAGGTGTTCGTTTTTGGCTTCTGTACGCACGCACCATGAAGGAAAAAGAAATCACCGAGAAGAAAGTCCCACAAGGTGCATTCGTATAATTGTTTGGTTAGCATATCATTATATTTTATTTAATGTTTTCTGTTATAACTTTTTGTATGATTATTGAGATTATGGGCTAACACCCTTTGGTGTTACCCAAGTTTATGAAGTCTTTTCAGTTTTTATGTTTGTGTTGAATTGATTTACTTTGTTATTGGATTGGGTGCTTATCGATAAAAACTCGTTTATTGCTTATAACTAGTAGAAGTCTATGTAACTAGGTTATGATCCTTATAACTTTAATTGATGTGACTTAACTACCAGTAATTGTGGTTGCTTTGGTTGAGTTATATGCATATTAACCCGAATCTCTATTAGGAATCATTGTTTGGCATAAACGGAACGTGTCTACAACCTAATAGGACTAGTAGCGTGTAATACCGAACTAGGATAGATGGTTTAAAGCAATAAGTTAATATTGATGTTAGATAAGTCACTATGATCATGTCCTCTTTCCCACCACGATGGTAGGTTATTTAATCGTGACAGGGTTAATAATCGGATTGACGACTAAACAATTGAATAAAGTAAAACAAGTAGATATCAACATATATAACTAGAAGATGGATTAAACTTGGCTAACCTGTTCTCCTTTATTGATTTCACATTTATTAAATTTACTTCTCTTTAATTTAATTAGTTAATTTGTTTCAGTTATTTATTTTATCGTCATTAGTTTAATTAAAATATATATAAATCGTACTAGTCTCTCAGGCTAAACCCCCCTTTAATTAGTTGCTTTCTAGTTAGATTAGATAACGTCACTCCTAGTGAACGACCCTTGTTTACCTAAAAAACTATACACATTGATCGGGTACACTGCTCGTTAGTGTTTACGGTCTATAGGTTAGTTCAGCAATTATAAATTTAAAACTTGGTTAAAAATTATAGACTATAAAAAGCACATCAACCCCCCTTCTAGTTTCTACACTATGTATCACATCCAAAGTCAGATCTACAAACACCTTGGTTCAGACCTCAAATTCAGTCCACATATAAAGATTCAAGTGTAAAATCAAAAGGAAAAGAAAAAGAAAAAAAATTCAAACACATATGGGTTCAAACCCAAAATATTTCCTATCAATAAATGAAACCGAATAACACATCCTATTACTCAAACCCAAGGACCATCACTACCGTCCATTAATATTTAATTAACCACTTTGATGGCCTCCAAAAAATTATTGAACTTTAATTCTAAATATTTGTAGATCGAACGATCTACTGTAAAAGAAACAAAATAACAAATAAACAAAAAGATAAAGAAGAAAGATGGCCTCAAAATATTTCATTACCTAAATAATTTACCATCATCAACCAAGAATTTTATCTCTAACATAAACCAAAATGAAAAAAAACCAGATTCGCATAGATGTTAGCTAAGAACACCCGAAAGCAAAGAAACTAGATCCAGTTGAATCTCAAGCATATAAGACCGAAACCAAAACCTCCAGCCTAAATAACCTAAACAAAAACCACATGCCAAAACCACCTAAACCAAAACCGGTTATACCAATATATTCAAAGAAACCGGTGGTGGTGGTGGTTGATGCAAGTTTTACCGACCAGGTTTTAATATTTATAAATGTCTCGTTTACCTAAGGTTTACCTAATGCATTATCGTGCAGTGTAACCGGTCGTGTGAGGTATAGCTAGATGGTAAAGCCGAGGTAGTCCCAAGAACTATGTGTGTGGAGTCTATCTAAGTTTAGTGTGACGTATAAAAGGGGGTTTATGATTGTAAAGATTAATTAACTAATAAAAGTAAATGACAAAGCAAGTAAATAAAATGGAAGAGAATCAATAAGGAGAAGTAGTGCTAACCTAATTACTACTCTTGTTATTATTATTATTAGTTTTCTATAAGTGCATCCTATCATATCGTCTGGGTTATATACATTTAGGATCAGAGGGTTAAATCACCTAAATCTATCTTACACCTTGTCCTATTCCCGCCTATTGTAAAGACGAGAGTTCATCGGTCGGCGTGAACCAACGAAGATGTAAGAGTCATTAAGTACCTCTACTAACATGGACAAGTCTAGCGGGATGCGGCATGATTAGATCTTACATCCCCTCTAGCTCCTTCATGTGTATCGCATTGGTAGGTGGTCCTAGGGGTAATTCGCACATGTATTTTGATATTTCTATCACCAAGTCACATCCCCATCAGCTTGGGTCCTAGGGTTAATTCACCAAGCCTCCAAGGAACTACTAATGCTCAACACTACCAGAACTAGAGTGTCCTAAGACTCTCCATGAAAGTATACAAACAATATGACAATAGATGCGTAGAAAACAAACTCATAACAATAACAATTCCATAACTAGGCTAACACCAAGAGGTGTTTAGCCACTCATATTCATAATTGCAGTAAAACAAGATTGTGTTATTACAAAGGAATGAATAAACTTATGATTGGTGTGTGAATCCTCCCTTGGAAATGACTTGTATGTGGATTGAACTTCGTTCCTCCTGCACCCTGAGTTTATCCCAACTTCTGTGTGGTGAAAAGTGAATGAATAAACTCGGAATTAGGGCTGGTATTTATAGGCCCGACTTTGCTACGGTGTAGCTGATTGAGTTGCTATGCCGTAGCCTTTGTAAATATCAACTACGCCATAGCTTGATCAAGTGCTACGGGCGTAGTTTCTTCCTTGGATGTATCTACGGCGTAGTTATTCGGGGAACTACGCCGTAACTTCTTCTTTGGCCANTTTACCATAAGCTACCACCACTTAGTATAAGCCTCTTAGGACTTAGGATTTGTCACTAGACACTCATAGGACCCTAATACTAGACACTAAACCCTAAGCTAGACCTTAATCCCTAACTAAACAAAACTAGGTTAAAACTAAACAAAAACTAGTATAAACCTAAAACCAAGCACCCTAGCACCTCAACCTAGCACCCTAGCAGCTTATCCACCTACTTGTCACCCCTAAGCACCCAACCACACACCTCCAAAGCACCTTACAAGTAGGTGCATCACCTACTTGTTCCAAACCGCCTCTACGGCTAAACCTTGGCCACAAACACCCCACACCGCCTCTAAGCTTCTTTAGCCACCCCCCACCGCCTTTGACCACCTCCTCACATTACTTGGCCACTACACCAAGTATACTTAACCTAGAGGGCTATCGAGCCCTATAAATACCCCTTAACACCCTTTCATTTCAAACCATCCCACCTCACTTCTCTACCTGAAACCTTCTGTCCCTAGCAGTAGTATAAGGTCCCTAGTAGTCTGAGAAGTCGATAACCTTAAGCCTAGAACCCTTGTCGAAGTAGAAACTAGTGGAGAAAACCTTAAACCTTAGTTAGACCCTCGTTAGACCTCCCCTTATCACGTCAGCCCTTTTATTTGTTCTAATGACTTTAGTACTGACCTAGGATAGATATAGGATGCCTTAGATCACATAGGAACCCTTGCCTAAGCCTTGCTCATTTTCTTTTACACGTTTTCTTTTTAAAACCCTAATTATATATAATTACATGTTTATGTGCTAAATTGCCTCATTATATGATATAATCTGAATTAGGAAACTTAGTTAAGTATATATTAACCAAACATAAGCTAGGAAACTTAATTATCTTATTAAAATATAATTTGCATGGAAAAAGGACTAGTTATGCAATAGTTTTCATGCATCGGGGTATATATGGTAACAATCTGAAAATATTAAGTCTAGGGACTGTTTTTGACATATCTTAGAAGTATTAAGTATAAGGACCCTTTTTGCAAAGTTTTATAACCTTAGGATAAAAAGTTAAATAGTTATAAACTTATAAGGACTAGTTTTGCAAATATTAGAAAGTTAAGGGTATAAATGGTAAATCTTGAAAACTTATAAGTCCAAGGGTCATTTCTGCCATTTTCATAAAATATAGAAGTATAGGGGTTAATTGTGTTAAGTCCAGGAACTTAAATGCTTAAATGTTATAAGTTTATAAGTCTAGGGTAGATTTAGTAAATATACAAAACTATAAGGGTATAAAATGAAATATTGCCTAATAAATAAATTTTCTATCTTTTTATGTAATATGTCACAATAGTAGGGAGCTTCATGTGAGGGGTATCATGTGGATATTTCGTTTTGACGAGTTTGCTGGGTTTATGATTTAAAGTGCCCTGGCTCCTCAAACGATTATTGCATGACCTCTGGATTATGATGGCCCGAACGGTGATAAATTATATTTAAGACTAGTACTTAATAACGTGACACAATAGTAGGGAACTTCATGTGAGGAGTATTAACTTCTGAATTATGATGGCCCGAACGGTATTATGTTGGCCACATAATACAATAGTAGGGAGCTTCTTGTGAGGAGTCTTATACTTCTGAATTATGATGGCCTGAACGGTGTTATGTTATAACCTAAAATACTTAACAAGGTGACACAATACTAGGAAACTTCATGTGAGGGTTATATACTTCTGGATTATGATGGCCCGAACGGTTTATGTTTAATAACATAATACAATACTAGGGAGCTATATGTGAGGAGTCTTATATAATTCTGGATTGTGATGGCCTGAACGGTATTATGTTATAACTAACACTAAAAAAACCCTAAGAATGATTACTTAAGAAAACTTAAAATAATATAACTAAAGCTTGACATACATCCACATCAACAAACCCCGGGATACGTGAGTAGGCAGTCTAGTCTCTGAGTCACTTTTGACATCAATCACATTTCACTAAGCCCAGGTGAGTTTCGTAGGCTCATATCTTTTTAACTTTCACTCTAAATGCTTTACAAACCTGCTGAGACGAAAAGTGTTACACTTTTAGGGGGTCATTTAATCCCTAATTCGTATAAATGTGATCAAATATTGTGGGGAAGGAAGATTCTTTTTTATTTTTATATTCTTTTAGAAAGCAATGTAAAATCTCGGTTTTTTAGAGGAAGGGTGGAATGTAGTTGCTAGTCAACGTAACCAAAGTTTCACTACTTTTGCAAATTAAAATTAAAATCAAGATGCTAAACTTATTGTGGTTGTGATAAACAATATGGAGAAGAATTTGTTTACTTAGATTTCATTTACTCCGCTAACATCGTTTTACGGTAATTGATAATGTAGTTAGTTGTGTCGATGAAGGTGTATCCTAAGTAACGTCATGGAGTGGATACATATCTCTCCAATCTATGAGCTGCTTATCTCCGGCCCTATGCCATGCACGGCACAACCATAGGGGTTGTAAGAACAGGGGCTAATGCGTTAAGATACACCGTTAATAGCCTAGTGATGCCTTCGAGTACATGTTTCCCAGACGTTGGAAGCACGTTACCAGCTAAAGGGAGTTTTGGCCAGTTTTCTTGAGCCTAACATCGGATGGAAACAATCATCCAACAAAAACAACACACACCAATTAACCAGATAATCGAATAGTTAGGTTTATTAGATCCAAGCAAACATAGCAGAAGTTACCGCTACTCATGTTAGGTTGCACAAGAGGTAAGCAAGATAGGATATGACAACGCGGACATCGATAGACATACTTGATTGAATTAAAGTCGAAGATCTTATGGTGCCCTGTTAATTGGCACACGCGGCATCTAGGGTTCCAAGTGCGGACAGACCCTGCAAGAAGTACAGAAGAATTGGTCGTTTAGCGTCCTCGCCCTACGAGAGCAGTTCCTCCACAAAGTTCCCACCATATGAATGGAAAATTAGAAAACAATATATATACGATGTCTTACAACTCGTCATGACGGCGTCAGGCTGTAATGTCTGACGCCGTCAGCTCGCCGCCATTAGCTTTCTCGGATCCTTAGATCCACTTCTGACGCCGTTCACGCCTTTACTTGGCCTCTGGGCCGGTCACGTCGTTTAAATGTTTAACTCCTGACGGTTCCTACATCTCTAAGCACCCTGACGGCGTCCAGGTGTGTAAACTCCCAAATCTTTTCTGGGCCGTCATTTGAAATTGGATTGCCACCTCTTGTTTTCAAGCTTGTCTGACGGACGTCACCTCCTGCGAGTTCTGATGCCATGCAGTGTTGTAAATCTTCATTCTTTTGAGGACTTTGTCCGTTTTCTTCACTTTTTTCATGCTCCAAAAACGGTCCAGAAATTGGTGCATGTTTTCCAGAATTTCCTCTCAAAAGGTACCGTAAAATGACACAAGCAGGAACGGTTAGGG
>LBNU01031705.1:3896-45191 GCA_014162995.1 Artemisia annua
GTTGATAGTGCGGCTGCAATCCTGCTTTCATATACGACCAGCTGACCAGTTTTTCCCACCAAAAAATGTGCTCCGCCTGATGTACTGTTTTGCCGTAACTTGATCACCGCCATGGTCGCATCTGAAAATGCTGTTAGATTAAACCCCCGATTCCCTTCGCGATACCAAAGATTTCCCAGTTAACTAGTCTTCGAAAGATTACCGAAAATCCGTTTAACCTCTTTGGAGATGAAGTTCGTTAGGCTTTGCCTGAAACCGTGCTAAAGACAAACAACAAATTGAATCATCTGGTCGATTAGCATTAAGTACATGGAGAACCATCATACTCCGATATTTCTTCGGACTCTTGGGTTTCCGAATAAATCAGCACCAATTTTCGGTGAAGTGGGACCATTGATACAACAGGGGGGGGGTGTCACAATCTCCATGCCATGATTTCTTTAAAATCTCAATTTATATTTAGCCTGATTTGATAAAAATACCACTTTAGGGACTGATGTACTTTGTAAACCAAGAAAGAATTTATGTTCCATCCATGGACAGTTGAAATTTGCTTTCATGAGATTTTCAAATTGTTTGAAAGATTAGATTGGTTATCCAAAGATGATGTCATCGACATAAATTTGAACAATTAAGATGTCATCTGTGTGTTTTTTTATAAACAAAAGTTTTATCAACCGTTCTCTAATCTTTCAAAACAATTTGAAAATCTCATGAAAAGCAAATTTCAAATGTCCATGATGGGGGAACTAAAATTCTTTCTTGGTTTACAAGTACATCAGTCCCCTAGTGGTATTTTTATCAATCAAGCTAAATATACAATTGAGATTTTAAAAAAACATGTCATGGAAGATTGTGACTCTGTTGGGTTCACCGAAAATTGGTGCTGATTTATTCGGGAAACCCATAGATCCGAAGAAATATCGGAGTATGATTGGTTCTCTCATGTACTTAACTGCTAGTCGACCAGATATTCAATTTGCTGTTTGTCTCTTAGCACGGTTTCAGGCAAAGCCTACCGAACTTCATCTCAAAGAGGTTAAACGGATCTTTCGGTATCTTCGAAGAACCATTAACATGGGACTTTGGTATCCGAAGGATTCGGGGTTTAATCTAACAGCATTTTCAGATGCCGACCATGCAGGTGATCAAGTTACAGCAAAAAGTACATCAGGCGGAGCACAATATTTGGGTGAAAAACTGGTCAGCTGGTCGTCTAAGAAACAGGATTGCACCGCACTATCAACCGCGGAAGCCGAGTATGTGTCTCTATCTGCGTGTTGTGCCCAAGTTCTATGGATGCGGACACAGCTCACAGATTATGGTTTTCATTTCGATCACATTCCTATGTACTGTGACTCGAAAAGTGCCATAGCCATCTCGTGCAACCCCATGCATCATTCTAAGACGAAGCACATTAGAGTCCGCTACCACTTCATAAAAGAGCACGTAGAAGATCCTAAAACCAAGAAACCTTTGGGTTTGACCCGTCAAAAGTCAACCCACGAATTAAAATTCGTTCTCTTTACCTTTTTTTTTGTAGATCTATGAAATAAAACCAAAATATGGTGGTGGTGTTGAAAAAGAGGCGGCGGCGTGATGAAAACAAGGTGGTAGGTTTAGTTTTAGGGCGCGTGTGGTATGTAGGGTGAAAGAGGATTGGATTTTGAGTGATTTGAAGGTGGTGGTGGAGTTGAGGTGGCGGCGGTGACGGCGGCGTGAGGGTGGCCGGCGGCTAGAACCAAGAGAGAGAGATGTAGTGTGATGAAGATAAGAAAATGAGATAATAGGTTAGGGTTAGGGTTTTTAGTATAGGAGGTTTGGGTGTTTGGCAAAAATGGTCCCTCTAGTTATAAGTTTCATAAACTAGTGTAAATGGGATACCCAAAGCTTTTATTTTTCTTACATCTCTCCCGACACATATATTTTATAAAGTTTATAAGGATATCGGTCGCCACACCAAGTCATTTAATACCCACCGTTCATATTTAAAATAGTTCCTCGTAAGTTAAAATAGTTCGTTTAATAAATAAAATCGCCTCAAAACGTTTTACCACTCACGGCTCAGAAAACTAAATTAAATACTCGAAATCACCGTGACCGTTATTCATCAAATACGCATTTTCATTAGAGTTCCTAGTGCCAGAGTCGAAGTAGTGCCTAACTTAACGCCATAGAAATGGTCTAACGACATACTATTCCACTCAAATAATCAACGATACGCATCATGTTCCACATAATCAATCACCAATTCTCGTAATTTTTGAAAAACCGTTTCAATAATATTAACGATTAATTTTAATTATATTTCCTCATTTTAAATCCGGTTTCAAATTTTACCAGTTGTCACAATGTATTTGAATGTGTGCATGCTTATGTTAATTTGTTCATGTATTTCTATACGTTATTCAACTTGTACTTTTACAGATAGCAGCAGCAGTCGCCAGCGGTCACGGTGGTGACGGTGCCGGTGACCCACCTTCCCCTCCCCGTCATACCGATAGCGGTTGCCGTGGAGGTGGTAAGAAACTTAAACTTGATCATTTGAATTTTGTTACTTGTTATTTTTTGACGTTTTCACTCACTTCATTTGTAGGATCGGGTGGTGGACGACCTCGACGAGGAGGTAGGGCTAGAGGTGGAGGAGGCAGGGGTGGAGGTCGGGCTGGCGGTATGCCACAGACCCGTCAAGCCAACAAGAACGTAGCGCTCAGGAAAGCCGTAGACAGACATGGCCCGCAGTCGATCGAGTTCGAGACGAAGGATCAGGAGACGTATAATCATGTCGGGCCCAACCGCGCATGGTTCAGTAACTACGTCGGCGAGCTGGTTAGGTCACTGCCATTGCACTATCCCTCATGGCACGATCTTGATGAAGCGACTCGGGCTGCCTTCATGAACCGACTCGGGGTCAGTTATTTTATTTACCTTTTAATTATATCTCTATATTTAATTATTTGAATGTGTACATTTATTTAAATTTGTTTAATTGTGTATATTTATTTAAATTTGTTTATTTATTTATATCTTTATGTTAATATTAACTATATTTGATTGCAGGAATTCTTCGACTTGGAATCCCACAAGCTCAAGCCCGAATGGGAAACTATTCGGAGCAGCCTGAACCAATATATAGCTAAGCGCTACTCCGACAACAAGGGGTCCATGAAGAAAGCTTATTTTACCCTGGCGGGTGGGCCTGGGGCGGTAGATGTCATACGACAAAACCCTCCTCCGAACGTCGAGCCGTCTGTGTGGGAGGAGCACCTGAAGTTCTACATGCATGAGAAGAAGCGAGCTGCGGTGAACAAGGAGAACCGAAAGAAGAACAAGGTGTACAGCCGCCACGGTTCCAAGTCATTGGCCGCTATTCGCCACGATTATGTAAGACACATTTTATTTTTATAAAAGTATTTTCTTTTTATAAAATTATTTAATTTTAATTATATATTAATTAAAAATATTTATTTTATAAAAGTATTTAAGTTTAATTAAAAAATATATAGTGTTTGATTTGTCATTTTTAACTTGTTTCATCTTATATGCATGTGTATATACAGCGTATGACCAGCAAGGACAAGCAATACCCGTCACTCATCCAGGGCTTTTACGACACACACTACGATGAGGATGGTGTTTGGTTGCAGGATGAGGCGCGGGTTCAGTATGTAAGTATCATTTTTTTTAATTTATTATTTATTTATTTATTTCCCCAAACACACACTTTAATGATTCATTGAAACATAATCTTGTAATTAACCCGACATATATATTAATTTTCTCAAATTTTTTCAACTAAATAGGAGGAGATGGTTCGGCTGAGAGATTTGGGAGCGAATACGCCTGATGGGGTGGCGTACACGGAGGAGCATATACTTGCTATGGTTCTTAAGGGCAAGCAGCGGGGCCACATAGCCGGACGGGGTAGGGTAGTACCCGGCTTGAGGAGGCCACCGTTACCATGCACCCCGCCTCCACCTCCAGGTATGTATAGTGTGATAATATTAATTATAGATTAATCATGACTCAATTTATGTATTGCAATGGCTGTTTTTAAATTTTGATTATTTCGTTTTTAGGTATGGCCGAGATGTCTGCCGAGCTTGCTGCAGCTCAAAAGAAGATTGCTGAGGCTGAGAAGAAGAGCCAGGAAGATGCTGAAGAACGCAAGACCATGAAGAAGACGCTCGATTTGTTGATGGGTTTTGCCTCGAGCAACCCGATGTGGTCCCAGTATATTAGTCAGGTGGATTCTCAGCATGTGGAAGGCTCGGGCAGTGGAGCTGGCGGGAGTGGGAGTGGAGCTGGCGGGAGCGGGAGCGATGATATCGAAGATTTGGATGGTGATGATGATCATGATGATCATGTTGAGTGAGTTGGGGATGTAGAGGTACAAACTTGTGTTATTTTGTGTTGTACTTATGGTTGAAACAATATTTTCGCGATCCTTATCTTAGTATTTGTAGTTTAACCTTTTGGCAACTTGAACATCGCGGGTATTGAAACATTTGTGGATATGGCAGCTAGGTTTAGATATTACCACACCCCGTTTTGTAGACTTTATATGTTTTAATGCATTTTGAGGGTGTTTAGCGATAATTTCCAAGTGTTTTAGCCGATGTCGAGTTGTATGTGTTAGGACATGTTGATATTGAGTGGTTATAGCTTGTGTTGCATTTTGAGGGTATTACAGGTTTTGGTAGATTTTTCAGGAAAATTTTCCAGAAAAAATCTGGAATAATGCTGATTTAGCAGCCTGCTGTTAGCAGGGTATAACCTTGCTACCGTCGACATGTCGACGGCACAAGAAAATAAAAAAAAAAATTGATATTTTAACACTGCAGTCGACATGTCGACGGTATAGTTAATAAAAAATTATTGATTGTTTAATTATACCGTCGACCTGTCGACGGTATAATAAAAGGAAAATTATTAATAGTTTAATAAACGTTGACCGATAGTTTGACCCGTCAAATAAGTCCCGTCAACATGTCGACGGGAATGAATAAAACATAATTACCGTTTAATTATTAAATTGTTAATTACATAATCGCTCCCGTCGATATGTCGACGGGAATAGTTTGACGGACAAAATTTTTCTTTGACTAGAAAAAGGAGTGGGACCCACAATGTCAACGGCGATGATGTTCCCGACGGGGCATCGGCGTCGCCATGCGCCAGTCGACATGTCGACGGGAGTGTATAATCCCGTCGACATGACGACGGGGAAGCATCAAAAAAGTCGACGAGAAAGCCGTCGAATGTAGTAGTGAAGATTGATGATTAAGTGATTGTTTAGGGTTTTCTATTAGGGATTCTCATTGCTCTCCACAAGTTTGTAACACATCATAGCATATGATGAGCGAACAATATACCATAGCATCAAACATGTTTAATAATTGGGTAAAATTCATCTTCTAAATCTAACAGGGCAAATGCATCCATCTTTCTTAAAATTGCACTTTTTTCTTTTAGAAGAAACTACAACTTTTCTAATATGGCTATACGTTAAATTATCTACCTACATTAAAGAATGAGAATAAAGAAAGCCTCAGGAAAATGAAAGAATCAAATTGAAGAAACAGTAACCGTAAACCGATTGCAAAAGATAAACTAGGTTATTGAATCACTTTTCATGTTAAACAAACGTTTAATAAAGATAAAAAAGGGGTAATACCAAAAAAACGTATCATACTTGTCCAAAATATCAGTTTCGCGTAGCGAATTTTTTTTCCTCATTGGTGTACTAAACTTGCATTTTATTGCCAAAAGTACGTACTTTTGGACATTTTTGCCCCTCAAGTTATTAAAAAGTCAGGGGCAAAAATGTAATTAAAAGGTCAGAAAATAGTACAAAGTACGTATTTTTGGCAATAAAATGCAAGTTTAGTACACCAATGAGGAAAAAAAAAGTTCGCTATGCGAAACTAATATTTTGGACAAGTATGATACGTTTTTTTGGTATTAGCCCGATAAAAAATGACTAAGAAAGATTTACACAAGTATTATTAATGTTTAAATTCTTATCATAAATGAATAAAGAATTTACTAAAATTGTTTACAGAATAACAATCTATATAAGTTGAATGACAAAATTTTGGTGATCTCCTCATTTNCCAATGAGGAAAAAAAAAGTTCGCTATGCGAAACTAATATTTTGGACAAGTATGATACGTTTTTTTGGTATTAGCCCGATAAAAAATGACTAAGAAAGATTTACACAAGTATTATTAATGTTTAAATTCTTATCATAAATGAATAAAGAATTTACTAAAATTGTTTACAGAATAACAATCTATATAAGTTGAATGACAAAATTTTGGTGATCTCCTCATTTAGCTTAAACACCAACCAAAGATAGCGTTTAAGAAAGAACTATGTCAACACTCTGAAAGTATTTAGAGACTTAGTTCTTATAGAGTAGTAAATGCTCTATTGAATGTGTATAACATTAATTCCAACAGATAACATTTACTCATTTGCAACATTCTCTTATATAGGCAAAAATCGAAGTGGACACTCGTTGGGTAATATGGATGTGTCGAGCATCTAACAGTAAAGTACAGTGCAACCATATTGCATTAAATGCTTTTATTATTGTAATTTGTTCAATCTCACTTTAAGGAATAGTTTTAACATTTGTCCATACATTTATAATGATTCTTGTATTTTGTTTGACTTCTTTGATAAGTGTTTTTCTACTTATGTTCTCATGAAAGTTACCGCCTAAAATATCCGACACTTAGATATATTTCTTAAATATCTTTGTTGAGGAGATCAAGGGGAGTCAGTGAGTTGTTTTCAGTACTCACTGACTCCATCATCTTCTTTTTAGTTTAGAGACTTTACTTACCGAGTTTCGCCTCATGAATGGGTGAAACTTATATTTTGTCTCTGATGAACTCAAACTCTGAAGATGACTCCTTGAGTGGTTATTCATTAAGAGACTTAATTAACGCTTAAGATATTTTATTTTCAAATCATAGTAGAGACTGTTGGCTCTGAATTGCCCAACAAACCGAACCACATTGAAATTATAGTCAATGATGAACCAAAAGAAGAGAACCTAGAGATCATGGCAAACTAATTATTGCTTTCTTGTTATAGTAACTATACAAATACAAATACATCCAAGTGAGAGAGCTAATTTCCGACAAAGTACCAAATTAGTAGCGATTATTTTGTCACGCTAGCATCAAGATTACCTGTAAGCATCATATCAACGCAAAATTATATTTCAAATATTTTAGTACATAAAGCATGCAAATTTTGCGCTTGACATGACATGATTTTTACACTAGTGGAAGGCCATTTTTAGCAAATGTCCTTTCATGCTATCAAACAATGTGTTTATTGTGGTAAAACTTATCATAAATAGATAGTAGGATTAGAATCAATCTAAATTCTTCCACTCACAGAAAACAACACGGAATCCCTGGCCTATTCACAAGAAAGGAAAGGCTTTGTGATTACTTATGATTCTTCTATGACTCATAATTCTAAATGGAATAGGAATGCACAAAATGCCTGGTATCACGTACTATCAGTTGACAGTTGTCCATCATGTTGACAAGTAATCTTGCCACATTCGACAAGCAAGCAAATTAAAGCCATCGGGTTTTGAATGGCAACCTCAAACTCGTCACTTCAATCCACAATCACTAAATTAAATTGACAAGTTATACACTTTGAAACGTTGGTATAAATAATTGATAACTAAAAACTCTGGTACTCCTCGATCGCCTTATCCACATTGGACGCTCCTAATATGAATCATTGAATCATCAAATTAATATGTTGTATTTTGTAACCATTAATTCGTCAATATCGTCTTGTAGTTGGGTTTTGGTGTTTTTTATTTCCTAAAATCACTAACTACTTATTTCCTAGCTCTAAAAAACATATTTTCGAATCTAGTAAGTGGTTCCAGGAAGCCACGTTACTAGAATCATGAACACTAACATCAAGAAATAAATGATAGATTAAGGCTCAAGCCTAAAGGCTTATGGTCTATTATGTTTAGGGTTATATTAGCTTATTCTTTAAGTCATGTTTTTTTTTGGGTAAAGGGATCTCCACCCTGGCAAAATATATTAACCAAATAAACGTTTAAAGTACAATGGAATGTGGCTGAAATACCACATTAACCTCAAGCAACCGCTTGAACTACCACTGGATCATTTATGACATGCCATAAAGGATCAACTAGCTACGAAAAACTAGAAAACCATGAAAGAAATAACATGTACGACACCTAGACATATCCACATCGCATATTACTTCCTCGACTTGCCTTGAACCGTAAAATCAAACATCTTGGTAAATTCCTCCAATTGCCCAGGTAAATCAAGCACCTGGGCAGCATAATCATCAGAAAAATAACCTTCGAGCTCGTTGTGTCCTCCAGATGATGACACGTAATTACTCATAGAATCGTCTGGCTCAAGAACCTCATCATCACTATCAGAGACAACCACATCACCCACCTTAGAGAATGGATTACCCTCCTTAATACCCTCAACCACCGGAACAGGTTTCCCATTATCATCCACAAGCGTTGCTTTCCCATCCATAATAAGCTTTTCAAGCTTATCAATTTTCTCGACGATAGGGGTACTTGGTTTACCACACTCAATAGACTCATCAACCTCCGGGTCACTATCAATCTCCATAACATGACCGCTTTGCTCCCTTTGCGACAACCCAACCTCAGGCCCCATTTCAGAATTGGTCACCTCATCACTAAGCGCACCAAGTGGATTCTTAGTGACGATATCACTTAAATCATCATGAATATACTTATTAGAATTTTGCACATCACGCTTCGCTTGATAAACCCGATCTTGAGCAGCATGCACATTAGGGCCACTAGCACTGTTGTTAGTACCATTACCTTTTGAAGACGACGCTCCATCAGAACCCACTTTCTTCTTCGACACTGGCTGCCAACGATAATTAAATGTGACCCTAGGTTTCGAAAAACGAACACCATCAATAACCTTCTCATGAGTGGGCCCTTTACCCTTACCTTTCCGTTTGGTAGCTTCTACAAATCCTTCCTTATCAACATTAGTCTGAGTGCTAAGTTGTTTAACATTCTTAGGGCATGCATCATCAATATGGTCAAAGATTTTGCATGAGGCACAACGAGGCGGCTTCCATTCATATTCAATATCAACGCGGGCCAACGAATGACCTTGGCCATTAGAAAACGGAATAGCCACAACCACATGATCCATTAACGCGTCAAGAGATGATACTTCAACAAGAGCACGAGCATATGAATTCTGACCCCAAGACTTAACACACATAGAACTAGTGTAGGAATCCAACATAATAGGCTTACCAATTTGAGTCGTAATCAAACTTAATCCAACCTCCGTGTAAGCAACAATTGGAACATTATGTAATTTCAACCATACGGGTGCTGAAGTAACTTCCTCCTTAGCAAGCGTAGTATTAGGGGACCAAATATTAAGGAAAATCGGCATTGAACGAATCAACCATGGCCCCGACTCTAACACTTTATCCATACCATCCTTAGTAGAGAATTGAAACAAAAAGAATCCATTATTCAACATCACACGTTCCAATCCAAATTTAGCCCATGTATTCTTAACATAATTCTCCACTATAGGAAAAGCAAGCCGTTTCCCAATAAAATACCCATAAAGGGTATTAGCAAACCTAGCTGAAACATCCTCAATCTCTGTTAAAGGAATTGTGACATGAGCCCCTTCCACTCGCTCCTCATTACGGAGCTCACATATGTTCACCGATTTGAAAGAATTCTTAGTGTTAAACAACGAAGCATAAGAGAGCTTAGGCATATTAGAACTAACCTCCCTAGAATTCTTACCATCATCAGTAGCCTTCCCATTCCCAACACCCTGGACCTGATCAACCATCGTAACCGTCTGACTACTCGTGTTGCCATCCGAAGTAGGAGGATCATTACCAACATTCTTAGTATTCAAAAACCCTTATTCCATCTCTCAAAACCCACTAACACAGTCAACAAAACAAATAAAACCAGCAGCATGTAATCGTACAATCATAAAAGGATAAAACCCTAACTGAAAAGTTAGGGTTTCAAGCGCTAAAAACGAACAACTAACCAGCACCCATCATGATCTTCCCACTGATAATAAAATCAATTCAATAAACAATATAAGGAAGATACACCGACCTACTTGATGGATAGATCGAGAAGAAAAAAGCAGATCGGTTCAAGAACAAAAACAACGATTTCGATTTTTTAAAACCCTAAAGAAACGATTACACGATAATTAACCAGAAACAATGTGATTAAAGCTTAAGATATGATCAAGAGGAACAATCTAAGCAAAAGAACACAAGGATCAGATCATTAAAGTGAAAAGCGATTAAGGGATGATAGGGTTAGAAAAAATCGCCAGAGAGAAAAAAATGGGGATTCTTTAACATTGCAGATTTGTTTTTTCTTTAAGTCATGTTCTATTATAAATAGACATGACATCTAATTAAGTAATCAAACAAAAACACAATCAATAATATATTTAGACAAAAATACACAGTTGGTCCATGAACTTTCCACAATACATCGCCATGCACCCTAAGTTTCTAAAAACGTCGTGGTGCGTCCAAAACTTGGGAAATTTAGGCCGAATGCGTCCCTTGACCAGTTTTGTCTAGGTCAACGCTCATATTTTGGTATATTCCCAAGGGTATAATAAGCAAATCACATTTATCACCACACTATGGTTAAATCTAAAATGACATTTGACTTTAGGTAGCAAGTGTGTACTTCACTCTAGTTAATCAACCAAGAGTGATATTTTAGTGTCCAACTATGGATTTTACTTGGCAACCCGTTTCCTTTTTGTGTTATTTGCTTTGGTTATGCATTAGATAAATAGGTTTGACTTAGGGAAGTCAAACCGACAGAGGTTATAATTTGTGGCATTAGATAAATAGGTTTGACTCATGGAAGTCATTACGGGGCATAAACAACTAAATATTGTCAATAAAGGGGGTGTTTGATTTTGCTGTTACGAAATTTATATCCACTGTGTTTGGTTTTCCTCATATTATGGGGTGTTTGGTTTTTGCCGTTACAAACAGTACATAAAAGGGGTGTTTGGTTTGTTATATTCGCTTGTTCCATCCTACTGTCAACACTAACATCATACAAGTTTTTGATAATAAATCTACTATTGTCCATACAATAACATTTAATGATCAAAAGCCTTTACATTTTGCCCCCAAACCACTGTATTTGGATTTGCTGACATAAAAGGGTGTTTGTTTTTGGTCATAAGAACAGTACACAAAATAGGATAATACAAGAAGATTAAACGCTAAAACATAGATTTATATATGCATCATAGTGGCAATTAGACTACAAGAACATTAAAATCCTAAAAAAACCCCCAAAAGACCCCATTAACCTACCCCTGGAAATACCCTAAAGACCCCATTACACTAATTATTTTCAGCCATTTTCTTAACAAAACCTTCCTGCATGCGAATACCAGCATCAGCTTCACCATACATCTTGATCAAACGTGCAAGTAGGTCGATTTCAATGGCCTGGGTTTTTCTTAACGCCTCCAAACAGTCAAGCGCCACACCAAGCGGTCCCAAAGCTTCATTCTCCTGAATTAGCTCCCTACGCTTTGGTATCATCCTCTTGAGATGATCAATAGCGGCACGAATAAGGTTTTTAAAAAACCCTGCTTCAACAGCCTCTTGACCAAACCAGAGGCTCATACGATCATGTAATCGTGGTGAATCGGCCACTTCCATGAGTTCATTCAACATTGAGAAATCTTCTTCCATGGGGAAATGTGTGAGGAAAAGCTTGTTGATGGGTTTATTGGGTTACGCGCTAAAGTTAATACCGTCTCAGTGAAGAGACGGTGAAGGGGTTTAATAACAAATTTATTTCATACTTGGTCCCTAAGGTTGTCTACATTTTCGTCACCGTAGGTAAAATTCCCGACTAAAATTTAGTGACGTGTTCACAATATGATACATTGAGTTTACAAGCTTAGGGACCTACGGTGTAATTTCAGCAAAATTAATGGCACCCCATTAAATCCTTACCGACCCATATGAAAGTCAAAGACAATATATTCATTACTAAAAATACAAAAAAAAAATAGACACAAAATGAATACATGTAACAAATAAATTATGGTTAATTTCGTGTCTTTGCATATCCAATCACAAGTCATACGTATTGTGTAAAAATATTTTTTTCCACCTTTGACTCACAAGTGGCATTCGCAATTTTATCTTTAGAAAGTTAAACTTGAAAGGGTAAAGGTCACTAACCATTTTTAATTAGACTTTCTAAAGTCAAAATTGAAAATGGTAAATGTGACTTGTTTAATAATAATGTTTTCATAATGATTTCAATTACAAAGTTAAAAGTGCAGATTCTAAATTGGATTTAATAATGGAATGGTAATTTTGACTTTAGTTAGTAAAAATGCAAATGCCAATTAACCATTACCATTTGTACGTTTGACTTCCTAAAGTCAAACTTGCCAATTGCATTTGGTGAGCAACATAGGCATTATATAAAGTCAACATTCGAATCACACGCATATTCACAACCAACTAGTTAATAGCAACATAGTTATACGAAAATAGTTGTCTTAGGGTATTCAACCCATACATAAACTACAAACGATAAAAGAATTCTACCCCAGCTGTGGGGGAAGCTCGATGGAGTTTCAACAGCCTCCTTGCCAAGTCCCGGTTCAACTTGATGTTTTCATTCTCATCAGGAATCAAATTGCAGTCATAGATATATTTTCTTCAGTAAGGGGGAACATGCAAGTATGAACCTTATCATGGCTATTTCATTCTCTGTTTTAGGGAAAGAACGAAACACCACACTTTGAAGCTGCGTCGTTGTGTTGATGGTTACATCAGATGAATCAATCTCCAAAGGTACAACAGTAAGCGTGTATAAGGCCTGCAAAATGAGAGACTATTCATATGCACAACCATTGCAATTTAAAATGATGTCTTTCATACATACACATTCTACTTACCCTGGTTTCTAGCCTTTGCATATTTGGAGACCCACGAATCATTTGAATGATCAATGAAACCATTGCATTATTCCCAAAATCGACCCCGTATAGCTCAAGAGACTTGAGGGATAGAAAGGCCACACGGACATTCATCCAGGAGGTACCTTCTTCCAACAACTACAAAAGCTCGAATTTTCTTTAGTTTCAAAGCTAACATTGCATCAATGTTACAAATTACTTTAACATTCTGTAAGTTGAAGTGAAAAAATGAAATAGGTCTTACATTGCAGTCTTGAAAATCCATGGTAAGTGTCTCAAGTTTAGGAACAGTTGACAACTGAAAGATATTGGAAGTTGTTATTGTCATAGGATGGTTCCAAATACCAAATGACAAATTTAACTTCTTCAAATTCCTAAGAATTGCAATATCCCATAGTCTCATTTCGTTTGTACTACAACGATCCATTTTTAGAGACTCAAGCAAGGGACAACCAGCAACTAAGTCCCAAACTGTACCACTATAAAAATTGACATTACACAATTCTAAGTTGAGTAGCTTTGGAAAACCCCTAAAACTTGTCATAGTGGGAAAGGTGCAACAATGAAGTTCGAGAAATTTCAACTCCTGACGATAGTAAAGTTGGGTTGGCAAAGTAACTGGATCACCATACCAGTTTCGAATTGTGACCTCCTTAACTCCGACCCGAGCCAAAAATAAAAGTCACTCATGAATGTCTTCATAATTCAAGTCGTCTTGTCCAAATAGCGTTTTGGGCTCTACGGAGAACACAAACCTTCTTACTGGCCCATTAAGCTGAAGTAAAAGCCTAGTAATATGCCTCCCATCAAAGGTATTTGTGAAATAATAAAACAAATCCTCACCAACTATGACATCGGTCAGCAAAGTCCACTTAAACCTCCAGCTTCTGGCTAAACTACCGGTCTTCACCGCATCTTTTAGTGGCAATCAGTTCATAATATTAGTATTCACGTTATCTGGCATGTTGCTGATATAATCTGCCATATCAGTGATCACATTGTCTCCCAAAGACATTGTAATGTTGAAATTTTAGTTGGGTCTTTGACTTCTGGAAATGAGTGTCTGGTTTTGGTTTTTGATTTACCGGTGATGGTCTGGATAAGGGTTTGTGTAATTATGGTGTGTAAATGTGTTTGGTTAGTAGGTTAATTGGTTATCGCGCGAATAATAACTAGCGTATCTGAGAAATTGGCTCAAGTTGCGAAGCAAAGTTCTTAATTGGTCCCTAAACTATCACTCTTGGTTGATTTAACCATAGTGTGGTGATAAATGTGATTTGCCTATTATACCCTTGGGAATATACCAAAATATGAGCGTTGACCGAGACAAAACTGGTCAAGTGACGCATTCGGCCTAAATTTCCCAAGTTTTGGACGCACCACAATGTTTTTAGAAACTTAGGGTGCATGGCGATGTTTTGTGGAAAGTTTAGGGACAAACGGTGTATTTTTGTCATATATTTATTAATTATCTTATATGATATCCGAGCTTTAGTTAAGATCCACCTACAGAAATTGTTATCATCCGGACATCGGTTACTTGCCGATGATTTGGAGGGATCACAGTTATGTTCGCTTTATTTTTTTTATTTAGGATTTTGTTTTTCGTATTCAATGCATAAACATCTAAACTCAAGCCGTTAAAACACACAAAATATGTTGAGTTGCCTTCAATCAACCTGCATATTATTTTCTTCGTCATCAAATTGGTTTCGTTGTTGAAGATCATTGTCGTTGACAACAAAAGTTGACCACCAAATTGCCGCTCCCTCCTAAAGGCAAAGCAAGCCGTGAAGTAAAAAAAATTAGCAAACGTCATAAATAAATTGAGGAAATCGCGAAGCAGTATATAATTATGTCGCCAAATACAAGTCCATCTCCATGAAACGAACAACAAAGAAGAGGAGAAAAGGAAAAGAAGAAGAGAAGAAGAAGGCGATTTCAACATTCTATTTAGTTTGTACGTCCGGAAACCTCCCGTTCAAACTGCAAAAGAGTGTTAGATGATAGGTTAAAGCCCTAGCCAAGGCTTAGGGTCCACTATGTTTAGGGTTATGTTAGTTTATTCTCTAAGTCATGTTTTATTATAAATAGACATGACATCTCAGTATGTAATTACACAAAAACACAATTAATAATATATATATTTATTTGTTATCTTACAGAAATGGTGTGAAAATATTATGCTCAAAGCAAAAAAGTTTATGATCTATGAATATGTTGCATATAGCATCTCAGTTTACCATGTTTACAACAACGAGCTGTAAATTAAATAGGAATTATCTATATACCCAATCTGTATGCAAGGAAGGAATGTTGTTCATTAAAGAATATCATGAAATGGCATATGTTCGTTTTTGGGTAGAAGCTAGACATTTACGAATGGGTGAAGTTGTGAACAAGTTCTAGTGGTCCACGAATTAAATTCAGGTTCTGCTAAGTGCACAGAACATAACGTTCTAAAAGAATAAAAGATTAGTATTCTCTAATGTTTAAAATGAACATGATAGATCATGTTGAGCTTGTTGTGGGAGGAAAAGAAAAAGTGAGCCATCACTGTGAGATATTTGTTTCATTTCAAATTGAATCTTTATTCACAACAACCTCAACATGACACATAAATGTTCATTTCGAATATTAGAGGATCCTAATCCAAAAATAAAAGGCCAATATATGTACTTTTATTGTGAAAAATGAAGACTGAACGCTGAGTGGTCCACGTACGTGGATAAATAGAGGCATGACACGCATCTGTNAAAAAAAAAAAAAAAAAAAAAAAAAAAAAAAAAAAAAAAAAAAAAAAAAAAAAAAAAAAAAAAAAAAAAAAAAAAAAAAAAAAAAAAAAAAACCCCTTTAAAAGGCATTATACTTAACCAAAAATATTCTTCTAAGTAACGAACAAAAAAAATACTATTGTGAACATTGATGTTGACATTTTTGTCTTTATGTGAGTAATATGACCATTTTACCCTTTCAAATTAAGTAAATGATCACTATGAACAAGTATGACCATTTTTGTCTTTATGTGAGTAGTATGACCATTTCTACCAAGGAGCTAGAAGTTACGACACCAATAGATAAAAAGAAAACATCAAGACCTAAAATGAGGAATTAGATAAAGGCAGAAAACCATAACAAGAAGGTCATCCTGAAAATACGTACCTGAAAAAACCATCGTCATGTTTCTATATAAAATAGCTGATTTTGTTTACTAGACTTACTATAAAGTTACACTAATATTACCTGAGATTACATAGAAGTTGTAAACAAATGAGTGGGTTTAATCGATCCCCCTAGAGCCCTCCGTCCATAAATGTTCAGCCGGTTAATGTACAAAAGCTTCCATAATACAATTATACTCAACATTTTCGGGTAATACATGGGTATACCGCACCAATAATGCGAGCACTGATCGTTTCTAGCTCATCACATCAAATCATACAAGGAAAATCGTACCAACAAGGCGAGCAAGCAAACAATACATCATATGATTATTGACTTACTTTTAGTTTAAGTTCCATGCATGTCCATTTATTGTACATTTCGTAGTGTGACAAATACTAAATTTCATCAATGATGTTATATAATGGTATATCACTATATCTTCTTAGCCTCAAGGTTTACTTTGATACCGAAATTAAATAAAATGTAACTCCTGACCCCGCTCACACCACAATATGCTAATTAAATATTTAAATCTAACCTGTTTAAATGGTTTATTATAATTGGGTTGAAGGAACAATTAATATGTACCACAAATTTTAAAATAAAAAAGAAATAACACAATGAAAGTGGAAAATAATTACCAAGTGTCAAAATCAGGAGTGGATTGACTATTTACATGGAATTCGAAATTTATGTGGACATGGTTTTTATTGTGACTCTCTTGCTGATAGAGACTAAATATTATTCTGAATTCTTAAGTGATATGATTCTACACAAGATACCAATGGCGATGCTTCAAGTTTACATGATAATGACATGAATGGAATACTTAAGTATGAAATGATTTGAACATCACCGGTTTTGATGCATACACTACCAAACTCGTAATCCCGTGCGTATACATAATGGAGTTACATATATATGTGTTCTCTTGCGCTTAATTAGGTTACATAAGTTTCCATGCTCTATATTTAAATGGTATTTCTTTAGTGTCCCAAAAAGCATAGTGACAATGAGTATGAGCTTCCCCCCGTTTCTCCACTTTCCAGAGAAAACATACCATTTGCTTACACAGTTGGCTTCGTGCTTCAACTGCATGTCACAGTTATACCCCTTTGAGAATCCAACATTTCCATAAGCACCGAAATGGTCACATGGGAATATGAACAATAAGTGTGCTGAAACATCAAAAAAGTGACCAAGTTGGAAAAAACCAATCTTGGTATATATGTTGGATTGAGAAACATGAGTTCGAGTATTTGTGTCATCACATCTTGTTGTAAGGAACATTTTGATTGCTTCCATTATTGTATGTAATAACTAATAATAGACTCGGACCCTTTTTTTAAATTAGTCGTCAAATATTAAACAACATGTTTTTCGTAATATAGAATTACCTTACAACTTCAATAACTATGTTCAATGCATAGAAGTTGAGGGGATCCTCTTCCATCTTTCTTCTCTCAGTTATGCAAATTAAAATGACGAATATGACAACGTATGATAGAGGTGACAACATAAGCACTTCTACCATCTTATTTTCTTCTTACTTTTCTCAACTTCGTTATTTATCGTTACAAAATATGAAGTATATGGGGGAATGTACCTGCAAATTGTTGCAAACTAAATAGAGTTTATTTTCAGCTTTATATATAGAGAGAATTTAAATATTGTACGAAAAAAAAAAAAACCTTTGGTATACACTACAAGAAAAAAGTCATTTAGTGACACACAAAAAGTGTCAGAAAATGTCAAAAAAAGTGTCACAAAATAATTTTATTCTTCACCTTCACTTATAAAAAGTGTCATTAAAAGTCCAGGCGGTAAAAGTATACAGTGACACAGATTTCTGACACTTAATAGCGTCAGGATAGGTAGAGACTATTTTTGACACATAGATGTGTCACTATAGGCTATATATACACATACATTTTAATCTGCTATATTAATTCAAAATTATCACATGAAAAGCTGATACTTGACAACAAAACTGAGATTGAAACATACTTAGTATTTCAACCATATATCGATATAGACCGACCAAATTCGAGTACATCATGTATATCCTACAATAACTTAGACGAGACTGCAGATAAACAATCAGACCAATTAAGGGTACTAATAACATAAATCACCCATTTGACCCATTTTGACCCATTACCCAACCTGATATGACATTTCCTAAACCCTAAACCCGATGAACAACTTGATGCCTAACTATTCTCTTCACATGTATATCCTACAATAACTATTCTGCTAACCAACATACCACTGTATCAGATCCCTTTGCCTCATTCCGGCTAGTCCAGTACCTGAAAGAAAAGAAAATATATAAATCAACTAACTTTTACATCATCATGTATTTTTTATATGAACCATGCTGTCATCAATGCATACCTTCTCGTGCCACAGTTTCCTCATGTTGTCTAAAACGCAGCACAAGAGCTTGAGTCACCCCCACTGAAAGTACTCATCTGTTATAACAAGCTTCTTAACTCCAGGCACCCCTGCGTTTTCTGTGCAAAATAATCAGTCTCAGCATAGAATGAAAACAAAATTCCAGATATGCTAATAGTAATATAGGTGGCTGGATGGGCAGGCATGCAGATTATTAATGTGCTTGTTATGATAACATACACAATAATGTTCCAACAACAATCTTCCATAAATTCAGAAGTTTTCATGCCTTGGATATTAACTTTGCCGATCTACAGTACAGAATCATAACAATATCACTAGGAAGTGTAACATCAAAATTAAAATGATGCTGAATCATGTCAATACATGAATGGGATTGATAATTATAGCTGACGTTTGAGCACAGATGCTTGAAAACCAATTTACTGTATGAAAGCCAGCAAACCTAAAGAACGGGCAGAAAACGGAACACGGGAACTGTATACACTCACATAGTATAAAAGATTAATACAAATATAACTAATGTCAAATTTGCGAGTGTACTAGAGCTAAAAAAATTCAAGAATTACAGTGTGTCCTTCAATTAGAGAGTCAAGAAACGTGAAATCATAAAATCAATGTAGATATAAAGTTCAGCAATGTCTCTCATGCACTAAGTCATGAAAGAATAACACCACACATAATAATATGACTGTATGAATCAGAAGAAGCGGTTTAACATGCATCAATTGAACTGGGTTTAAGAGAAAATACACAGAAGAAACTTAGTCATACCAATTCAGTTAGGAAAGATTGTTTGTTAAGACCCTCCACTGCAGTGTATGCTGACTCAAGGACATGTGAGAGATATGCTACCACTCTGGGAAAAAAAACATAATGTACATCAATGAGAATGAGAATGAAAACAGAAAAGGGAACAAAAGAAAGGATGTGGTAAACTATCAAATAAAACCTTGTACTGTTGTACACGCAGTTGTATAGTTGTCTCATAGAGGCACACTCAAACTCAACGTAGTAATCTTTGTGCTCAAGAAACAAAGCTTCTGTTAGACCTGTACAGAGAGATATCCTGACCACGAAATGTATAACTCCCTATTATAAGAACAGAGTTCATGTCATTGAAGGTTAAAAAGTCAACTGATGTGGATCACATCTCAGCAAAGTGGAATGTGGTTTTCAGGAATATTGGGAAGCAGAGTACTGGTCAAATGCAAGTATAAGAGATGCTGGTTTTATGCAGTGTCTTGGAATCAATCTAAAACTACACACGAAATGTATCTTACCATATCCAGAAAGGCGACCCTTTCTTTTGGCTACCTTCATACGACGAGCACGGGATCGTGAATGGATCTTGGTAGGCTTCCTGATGATGAAACCATCCTTAACCAACTTCCTGATGTTCTAACCTGTAGATGTCAAACAATAAATTAAATACTTTAGTATGCTACCTTCATACGACGAGCACGAAAGTACATGCAACTAGAAAACCGTGCAAACAAAATTAGCATCACATTAAGTTTGAGTAAAAACCTATGCAAACCTCATATTCTCTTCTATCATTGCTAAAGTACATATGCATATCAGTTCAACTCCCATTTAACAGAAACTTAGTTCCAGACTCCCAGCTAAGATAAAAGATAGCTGTAGATTGCAACTAAGTTACTCGAAAATTACCCCAAATTAGCAACACTTGAAAAACAAAAGATTAGTGTAAACAAGTTCCTTCGAGTTACTAATACACACAACATTGTTTCCCTCACATGCCATTCTCCTTCGCCTTAGCTTCAATTCTTCCAATTATTTTTTACTTTTCTCACCGAAACAACTGTCTATTTCCCCCTCACATGCCATTCTCCTTTGCCTTAGCTTATTCGATGGGCTTATGAACTTATTGAAATTTGCTAAGCAAGTAAGCTCATTTTAGCGGCTTACAAGCTTATCAACTTGAGCTTATAGTGTCTTTAAGTTCATAAGCTCAAGCTAATAGCTCCTTCAAAAGCCATAAAAATGATCTTATAAACTTATCAAATGTTCAATAAGCTCATAAAGCCTATCAAATAAGCTAATTGCTCCTACACTACACTTTACACATTGGAGTACACGCATCTAAAAACTGTGCACAAACATTAGTACCGGTGCACCACATTTAATTTAACACTATCCCCTCACGCAAATCTCATTCTCTTACCTACGTTTACTATAGATANTTATGGGCACGCAAAACACCCCAAGCCTCCTCACTATTAAACGGAGCGTTTTTGCTCTCGTTACGGTACATTTCCTTGGCATGTGTGAGGATATCCATTTCATTTTCCCCACTTTTTTGATCGCGCAAAGCCCGCTTGTAACACGCGTTGAACTTTCCGCAATTATGGTTCAACGTTCTCCACTTTGACTGTATCATATCTTTGCCGCGCTTATGAAAATTAATGTTGTTGAACTCATTTTGAACCCGCTGCCAAAACGTATCTTTGGTTTGGGAACGACCGACTTGTTCGTCCTCACTTGCGGCCACATAACACTTTGCGAGTAATTTTTCTTCACTTGGGGTCCAACGTTCATGCTTGTTGCCCCCGATCGATTTCGTCATCTTCATTGATTGGATCTTTGTTTTTTTTGGACTTTCTTTTAACACGAGTCTTGGTTTTTTTGGGAGGAGAAGTAGGTGTTTCGGGAACTTCGTTAGTTTCCATTTGGGATTGTTGGGATTGTTGAGTGAATTGGAGATTTTGAAAATCGGAGTTTAAGGAGTTTTGTTGTTGGGATTCTTGCCAAAATCTTAAAGCTTCATGTTGTTGGTAAACTTCTTCACTCGACATACCGAATAGGTTTGGATTTTCCCAATTCGGGTTCGGATTCGGGTTGGATGATGAACCCGCGTANCAACAATTTACAAAAACACTCCTTCATTTAGGGGAGAAAGTGATTTTTTTTTTTAAACAAAGCCACTTAACGCAGCGTTAGTGGGTTAACGTCCCACGTTAACGCTGCGTTAACGTGGAGGATGCAGTGGTAACGCAGACGAAAACGTGCGTTATTGGGTGTTTAACGTGGGTGTTGTGTTACTATTGTTTATGCTCTTATATGCAACGATTAACACAACAATTTTAAACTTCACATTCAACGAATCACAACTAAACACCTTCAATGAACTAATTAACTGCTATTTGATGAAAAAATGAATACCTGAGCAGGAGAATTAACGGCTAAACTGATGAATTTGATGAAGAAATAGAAAAAACGAAATGAATTGGATAAAGAGGAGAATTAAGAGTATGTAATTGATAAGAATTAACTAATAGACGAAATTGAAAGGATTAACTAATAATAAACAAATGATGAATTAAGAGTATAGAATTAAGTGTGTTTGATAAATGATACGGAGTATATAATTTTATGGTGCAACGCATATAACTGATGGTAAAATGAGCAAAGCTGATTACAGTAAAAAAGGATATGCAATTTTAAGTTACATTTTTTTGTTGATAAAATAACTGAATTTTTAGAAAATATAGTGTTAATAGTTACTATTAGAGTTAAGTGATATATAATTTTGTATAGACTAAACAACATACGTTGTCATATTCTTTTTTTAAGTGTAGAAAAATTGGGCCGAACATCGAGTCAAAACCGAACCGAATTAAACCAAAAAACATTAATCGAGAACCGAATCAAAGTGAACCGAGTCAAACCGAACCGAATTAAACCAAAAAACATTAATCGAGAACCGAATCAAAGTGAACCGAGTCAAACCGAAACCTAACCAAACCTGTTTGGTTTTTTTTTTGCTCGAACGGAACCGAGCCAAACTGAATCCGAAAACCAGAAATATGTAAAGCAAAAAACCGAACCAAGTAAGGTTGGTTCGGTTTGGGTTGGACCGATTCGTTTCGTTTTCAGTTGATTTAATACACACGCTTTTGCTCACACTTTTTAAAAAGTGCGGATAAAAGTAAGACTATTACTTACACCTTTCAAAAAGTGTGAGTAAAACAACACTTTTTCTCACACTCTACGTAGAGTGTGTGTATAAATTAGACTTTTGCTCACACTTTTTAAAAAGTGTGCGTAAAAGTAAGACTAGTACTTACACTTTTAAAAAGTGTGAGTAAAATTACACTTTTTCTCACACTCTACGAAAAGTGTGTGTATAAATTAGACTTTTGCTCTCACTTTTTTAAAAGTGTAGATATAACTAGGCTTTTGCTTACATTTTATGTAAAGTGTGGGTAAAAGTTAAACTTTTGCTTACACTTTTTCAAAAGTGTGGGCAAATCTAAATTTTTGCTTATATTTTTCTTTAAAAGTGTAAGTAAACATGTACTTTCACTTACACTTTTTTTGTGTGTCATTAAAAATGGTGTCACTAAAAGGCTCTTTTCTTGTAGTGATACTAAGGTCTAAACGTGCTATTTTCCTTGGATAAGCATAATAAATGATACAGTAGCATGGTTTTCTTCTAAACTCCCTAAAGTAAGAGAAACATGTGGAATTAATTAAAATAGTTGGCGAACGAAACAGTGATGAGGCTACATGACTTAAGAAGATGAAGCCATTTAAAACAAGCATATAACAACATAAGATGTTTAATAAAGAAGATTTAACAATACTTTAGTTTTAATAAAGAAGATTTAACTATTCTTAATAAGACATTGAAATATATATACACTACTTACATCATGAATACCAACAGCACCCATATAGCAGGAGCAAGATTCCATAGATCAATTATAGTTTCCCCTGAATATCTTGTATTCACAGTTTCAAATAGCACTCCAATAACTCTCTCATAGTGTTCAAGCTCGTTCAATCCCTCCGAGTTCCATTCCATGCAACAAAACATAACAAATTGTACGAAAAAGAATCCAAGCACGCTAAACATGAGCAATGAAGAATGCCGAGCCAATAGCCAGTGAAAATAGAAAATCTCTTCTACTGGACTTTCCAACAAGTACTTAGCCTCGGCTTTTCTAACAAACTTACCCGATAACCAAACAGAAAACCTCAACAAGGTGGATATAATATGTTCTCTAGGAGAATTTGAGGTATTATAATCAAGAGAAGGCCTGGATTTTACTTGAATACAATCGTGTTTTCATTCGTTGGGATGAAACCGCAATTTGTGAAACTTGAAACAGTTGTAAATATCACGAATTGAATGTGAATAAACTCAAGCTTTTTTGCTTTAGAACATTTTTCATGTTTGGATATATAGTTCGATAGACTGGGATTAGGATGAACCCTAAGGTGAGATTTACTGAAAAGTAAGCTATGACTACGAGACCTAAGAATTGAATTGAGTTGTGCTTCAAATGATTACCATCAATCTTGGAACATTTTCTGTCTTGAAATTTCCTTGATCCGCATCTACATTAATAATACCAGTTTCCTTTTCATCATGAGAAGATGCAGAAATTGATGATAGAATACTTGTAACATTATTGATGTCTCTATCTTTGGTCGTTTGCCTAAACCTAGCTATTCTACATTGCAGTCCAACAATGGAAATGAAAATATCACCACCTACAAACATCAAGAATGTTAAAATAAGAAGTTGAACGTCGGAGAAAAATTCCATCTCGATGACGGACATGCTAGAGATCGTCGTGGCGGAAACAGACATTAATAAAGTAATAAAAAAAAAAAATAATAAAATAATAAAATAAAAGAGAAGATCCATTTTGCTTGGCTTATCAACATAATCGAGCCTTGGTTTTGTCACAAAGAGAAGGCAAAACCCGAGAACGGATATGGATAGAAAATATACAAATTGTAAGAGAAGTGGATCTATTTCAAGGAGAATAAGCTCATAGGTATTTGACAACGATGTTGTTTATGTGAAACACGAAAAGATTAAAAGTTCATCACTTCGGGAAATAGAAAGAATAAGGAATGTATCTCGTGTTTGATTTTCTAGACGGATGATACATATACACAAATGGATATATCCCTCTACCCTCCTTAGGAAAAAACTGCAGAAAGAAATAAGACATGATAGATAATTAACAACCTCTTCAAAATGATGTAGGTCAATAATCTAGGCTTTAGTTAGGCATCCAAGGAGAGACACCCTTCTTGAGGAGATAATTGTTTTCACATTCTTGGATTAGCCACAGAAATAGGAAATTGTTCCCTAACGTGATTGATTGAATTAGTGATACGTGATATTGTGTGTTGCAATCTTCCCTTTTTAGCTTCTTGCTAGTTTTCAATTTACTTGCCGGTTGCCGCTAAAAAAAATTAGGCATCCGAGATTTGCACAACATGAAAAATGCACAATACAATATGACAAGTGCGAGGCGTACAGGCCATGTGAATCAGCTGTTTTATATATTTATCGTCCAAGGAAAAGTCTATATGTGTGGTGATTTAAGGTTGTAGTAACAAGAAAAAATAGAGTGACTATGAACCTCCTAACTGGCGTTTGTTAGACATATTCCTAGAATCTTGGATCGCTAGGTGTAGTTTTTATGGGACTTTCTTGTCATATGAAGATGTATCGGGTTTGAATCAGATCTATTAATCTGTTGTCTTGATCCAGTAGCTAATATGTTGTTGTATCATATCACTTGATAAATCTTTACGATGGATGACAAACCGACCATTTAGGGAAAACACACGAAATAGAGAAGAAAAAATGATAATAAAGCAGCTATTAAAACATTTACAAAACCTATCAAATTCGAAAGAACAGTCACTTAAGTTTTGTCTTTTTTATTTATTTATTTATTTATTTATTTATTTATTTATTTTTTCATGTGTATACGGAGCTCTTTTATGATTCTAAAACTACGTTATTAAATTTACCTCTAGAAAATGATTAACTATTTTGTTACCAAAAGACACAATTAATTAAAAAACATTTAAGTAATAACAATTCGTTATAGAAACATCTAATATAACAAACAACTTCAATTTTTTTATTTTTTATTTATTTATTTATTTATTTTTTGTAAGTGACATTAACTTCACCAAGAGAGTAGAAGAGTAAAACCTTTTAAAACTCCCAAATATATGGCAACTAAACAAGAAGGTGAGCAGGATCGATGATGAAGGGGATGAAAAAAGAAAGGATGTTCCTCGTCCGAATGTGGTGAAACTTTTTCTTCACCAATTTCCCACCCGAATGAAGTGAACTCTTTGCAGAGGCAGGAGAGATAGCAGAGGTTTACGTGGCTAGGAAGGTGAGTAAGACAGGTAAAAGGTTCGGGTTATCTCGCTTTTCCAGGTTGGAAATATTCTCGAGCTCTTGAAAACCGACTAAATCGGGTTAGAATTGGAAGCTTTAATCTTAAAGCAAACATTGCTAAATATGAAAAATCGTTTATAAAGTCAAACCAAAGATGCAAGAGAGATGAGTGGGTATTCAATATCCATCCCAAGGTGCATAGATTACATACACCCTGTCCTTCTCGTAATAATACATTGTTTCATAAAACAAGGGAGGGTGAGTCATTGGTGATTCATTCCCTTTCGGAACTTCAACCTATATGGTCATGTTTCAATGTAACAAATTGCAAGGTCAAATATTTGCATGGTTCTATATTTTCACTAGCATTTAGAAACAAATAGGGATTGAATTGTGCCAACTCTCAAAGTGTAGTGCAGATTGTTGAAACTAACACTAAAAGCGATGTCGTTGCGGGCTGTTTTGATAGCATACTCTAGAGAGCGGCATGGCTGAAAAAGTTGTAACCCCAAATGATTTTCCGGCAAAAGGTGAGAGCACGATATCCCATGGTGGTGACCACTCTCATTTTCCAGCCCAAGTTTATGAAAGAACATGACAATGCAAGTCACCATCTAAGGATAATGATATGTCTCCATCTACGTTTGGGGAAAAAGTTGGGAATATAAAGCCTAAGCCATCTTGTTCTGATTTAAAATAGATCATATCTTATTCTATAAGCTACACCAAAAAGGCGGACTCAAATTATTGCAAAGTTAGAGTGCATTGATTTGAAAGAACTGCTCAACTAAAAAAGAAAAAGATGAGGACCATGAATCTTTTCAAGCTTGTTCTGAAAAAAAATCGCAAGAAGGCGGTGAAGAAATTAAAAAATACTTCTCCAAAACTAAGGTCATCCAAAGGGCTCAAGTTGGTTCGTAAAATAACATTGTAATTTTTTGTCTATGTAGACGTGGCTTGTTGGTGTATTTTCAAGCTTTTTTCTCGAATTAGGTTTAGTCTATTTTTGGGTGTTGGGTTGTTTTTTTTTTTTTTTTTTTTTTTTTTTTTTTTTTTTTTTTTTGAGGTGGTTCGGGTGTCTCGTTAGGCTTTCTTAGGAGGGTTTCTTTGCTGTTTGTTCTCTATCTTTTAACTTTTTGCTAGTTTTTTAATATAAAATTGTGGTTAAAAAAAACAACTTTGAAGAAAATATATAACTTTTATCCCGGAAATATAATATGAAATAAATTCTTAGGATTTTGTAAAATTAAAGTTGAAGTTCAAATGTTTTCTAATACAATATCACTATAAAAAAAATAATAAATAAATAAATAAATAAATAAATAAATAAATAAATAATAATAATAATAATAATAATAATAATAATAATAATAATAATAATAAATGAGAGAAATAATTTGTCAAGACATACTTATAGCACTGATGTACTTTGTTTCGTTAATGATTAACATTTTTGAAAATAAAAAATAAAAAACAATTCTCTTTCAAAATGGGTGAAAACTAGTTTTGACTAAATAAAAACTTTCAAAATTATAATAAACTCTCCAACACAATTAGAAAATCCAATTTGCCAACTTGATTTCTTAATTTTGTCATGTCATTAAAATTGAGCAATATAAATGACTAATTATTGAGCCAAGTCAGACTCCAAGTGGAATTGGACACGTCCCTATCACCCCACATGTATCAACGTCGATCTTTGCATATATAAGAGTATGTCGTAAAAGAGTAAATAAAAACTCTTGCACCTATCTACTCCTGAAAAGAACTAAGTCCCTAAACATTCAATAGTTAGCATAGTTTTTACTTAAACATTAAATTTAGTTTATGCTTAAGTTAGTGAGGAGATCATCCAACAATTGTCATTCAACTTAGGTATTTATTTTAGTAAATATTTTTATTCATTTCTAATAATTGAAAAATACGTGTGTAAATCTTTATTTATTGTTTGTCGTATAAACTGTTTTTGGTATTAGAAACTTGTGTTATTCTTTGCAACCAATAAAAGGGGAACAATAAGTGGTATCGAAGCGGTTTGGTTTCAAAAACTTTTTTCATAAAACTGTTCAAAGGTTTTTAAAATCAAGCTCTTACCATATCTAGTGAAGTACCGCAACTAGTTGACTAAAGGGATATAGTTTTGTTTATACTGCCCCTAAACTTGAAGTTTTAAGATTCACAAAATGGAAAAGATAATATTATGTTATCTTGTTAGAATGGAACCTTACCTTGTCAAATATCTTGAGGATGGTCCATTTGTTCGAAAGAAAACTGAAAATCTGCCAACACCAGAAACTCAATGGTCAAATGATGAGAGGAGGGTGGTTGATCAGGACCAATGCCTTAAAAGTATGATCATATCATGTCTACCGAATGATGTGATGGAATTAGTCATTGGATGTACAACTACCAAACAAGTGTGCACGTACTTGATTCTTAACTTTAAAGTCCCTCTAAGGTCATGGACCTAAAACTTGCATATAGTACTTTCAAATCAACTGATAATGAAAGTCTCGTAGACCTTTACCAAATACAAAGTTCTCATGAATAAACTTAAAATGATAGTGTCAGTCTCTTAAACCATGAAATAAATGTTGGCTTTGTAAATAGTCTTCCAAAGAAGTGGCTAAACTTTAATCAAGGTTTGAGAAACTCCAGTCATGTCATAGATCTTGACCTAGCCACTCTCTATGAAAAATACAATTAATAAGAGAGTTTTCCAAATAAGTAGCTAATTGATGCGGCGGTTGCAACACTAAAGTTTTACAATCCCCTAGGCGATGTACATAACCGTTGTAGTGTAGTATAGACAAAACCCGGGGGAAGATCATTCTCTATGGCAATAATGAGGTAAGTTCTAGATGTATAACAATTTGATCTAAAGGCGGAAGAAGATTATTTTTGGTATTTTTATATTTTATGAAAAGAAAAAAAATCGGGTTTGAGAGAGATTTGTTTTATACTAATATTAACCTAAATGCAAGAAAATTAAAGGAAGATAAAAGTTAATTTGGTATGAAAAATGGGAGGGAAAGGTGTAATTTATCTAGGGTGCACTAATTTGTCACACTTTGATTAATTGAATGCCTGAAATTCCTATTGCCATTTGTTGTGAAACTAAGCCACAATCCTATGCTAATAGCAGCCTAATGTGCCCCGGTACGGATGGGTTCGACACACCAATAACTATCTAGCACGCATGAAATAACCGGTTCTAACTTAAGGGACATGTAGATTAACCTCATAGTACGAGCGGATAATCAGGTATTTAGTTAGTTTGTTTTAGGCAATTAACTAGAGGTACGGGTATTAACCAGGTATCATAACTAGTTGCTTTAACCAAACACACACAATCAATCAAAGAATAGTAGGAAACAAGAATTATAAACAAACAAGTTTCATGCAATCCCTAAATAAATACTAAGTGTTCTAGCCTAGCATAGCAAATAAGAAAGAAGCAAAGATATAATCAACACAAACAATGAACATGATTGAATTACTAAACCAAACTTATCTTAATGTTATATGAAGTTTACAAGGCTAGAAAAGGGTAAAAACATCCCCAAAATCGGTTAGAGTTTATCTCCCAAGTATTGCACATGAATTATGAAAACAATTCAAATATATATATAGTAATAAGGGTGTGACTGCGTTATCTTGAGGGTGTGATGTCGTCAGCTCGCCGTCTTCGATTAGTTTTTTCTTGCACCGACTCTATGTGACGATGTCAGGCTTTAAGTTGTGACCTCGTCAGCTTGAAGTTGTGACGACGTCAGGATGCCTGTCTCAGCACACTGACCCGTCACACTTTGGCTTATTTTTCACTTTCAGGGCGCTTTTGGTGACCATGTCAGAGATGTCGGTCATAAACTTGAGACTTGTCTTTTTCATCCGCTCTTCGTTCAAATGAGCCCAAATTTTGTACGTTTCTAGCAATTACATTCCCAAATACCTAAAACTCAAAAAGAAATGATTTAGGGCAATACATGACTAAAAGTTCATGAAATTAAGGGATAAATAACCCCTAAAACTTGTATGATTTTTCACCTCATCACTAATTCCAAGAGACACTTCCAAAAGAACTCATCCATATCTAGTAGACCAAGGCTCACTGAAGAGAAATGCTTCTAATGTGGTAGACCTAGTCACTACATGAGATTGTATCTCATAAACATACTTACCCTCATACCCATCCTCAAACAACCCTTGATTCTAACACGAATTTATCACCTCAACACCAACCTTTTCAAATAATCAATTTAAACGTAAATTTAAGAAAGATTAAAGCCAAATTTACCCTCTTAACTACTGGTGGATCTAACTCTCAACCCTTAGAATCATCTCACTCCAAAAGTAAAGGACTTGTTGTTGAATCTTATTACTGGGAAGAAGAGGAAATCTCCTGATGATGAGGAAATGGTAACTGTCAAGGTACTGATAACGTTGGCTGGTGATGAAAAGGTGTCTGTTGGGAAAGAAAATGCCAGAAATGGAGAATGGGTGGACATCACCATCAAAAAGGTACACATTCTCCTACAAATGGATGATAATGAAGATAGAAAAACATTTTTTTATTATACATGTGTAGATCTTAAGTTTGTAGAAGAGCAAAGACTGAACCTATTTTCAAAATATAGGAATCTTGCCTTAGACCTGAACACCTATAGGGATAAGTTATTAGAACTAAAACAAGCTAAGATAACTGCCCTTACTTTTCAACATGCAAACACTGAGATTATAAAAGAAATTCAAGCTCTCATGAAGGAACTTAGTGATGTTAAGTCTATCAATAAATCTTGCTTCAATGGCTCAAATAGGGTAAGTAAGTGTATTAGTGAGCAAATTCCTAAGCAAAAACTGAAAATGTTAGGAGCTGACCAACTCACTGAATGTTCATCAAACAATGAGCCTAAGGAACTAGTCTTTGTAAGATCATCAACCGGATACGATCATGAGATGTCAAAAGACTGGGTTGATACATCTGACCTTGCAAAAATGCCTAATTGGAACACTTAACATGAATTTTAACCAAATATGATGTAATTGAAAGCCCAAAACTTTTCTTGAATCTGATTTAGTGGATGAATCAAATTCATACCATAAGACTCCCTAACCCCCCACTAAACACACTTTAAGGAGTTGAACCAAGCTCAACGATCAAAACCAAACCTAACTTTCAAGCTGCTTCCAAAATGAAAGCTTCAACGCTAAAAGGAATTGTCATTGATGAAACAAATAAAATCCGATCCAAACCCTCAGTTCCTACTGATAAACAAAAATGTGTATCAACAGAACCTAAACCTGAAATTTCATTATCTGTGTTGATAAAGGAAATTTAGTCTCTTAATAAGAAATTTGATTCTATCACACCCCCTCCTGCAAAATCACAGGACACTCCTACCAAAAATACAAAGTCTTTAACTGAATCATCCAAATCAGTTAAATCCAGACCTAAGTTCCCCAAACCCTGTAAACTATGTGGATATAACAATCATATATTTAATGACTACTATAGAGTTGTAAATTGTAAGAAGTGCAAACAGGATGATCATATGAATTCAGATTACATACTTCACCTTGTCAAAATGAGGAGTGTAACCAAAAATCAAATCATAATTCCCTGATGGAAGTACCTCTGTTGGAAGTTCCTCACGAAAACCTCCTTTCAATGCCAAACCTTATGAACCATGTATCCATTGTGGTTTCAATGATAATCACTCTGATGAATCCTTTGAATACCTATGGTGTGACATTTGTGGAAGCACCTGTCATTACACCTTTGATCATGAACAAATCATTCAAATCAAAAAAGGTCAAAAGACTGAGTCTTCTTAGTCTAAAGAGCCCACCAAAAAGTGAGTTCACAAGAAAAATTGAATTGCTTTTTATTCGTGCAGACTGACATTAGGCAACCTATTTGGTACCTAGACTGTGGATGCTAGGATTTGCCTTATTGCCTATTTGACCTTTAGATTATTTTTTATCTATGTTGATCTCAGCTCTTACTGATTGTCCAAAACGTGTCAAGGAAACTGATCGTAATGATATTTGTTGGATCGATATACTCTGACCAAACTAACTATGTAGCTTGTAAGGGTTTAGTAATCTTGGATAAATCCTAAACTACTAACAATGAAACACTGGTATAACTCTGTTAAGTATGCGGAATATACTTCAACAAAGCTAAGAAGAATAACGTTGAACTTTAACGATTATATTAAAACCAAACCTTGAACCTGCTTATATTACAGATTCACTAACAACCCTAATCGTATTCGTATTCGTACTTTAATTCATATATCTCTAATACCAACCTAGGGATCCTTTTATAGGCATAAGGAAAACCCTAGTCGGTTTACAATTCTTATACGACAAGTAAACTAATTCTAATCTAAGAATATTCTAGAATTACATAATAATCCTTAAACGTTTTGCATGTTAGTCCTTTATTATAGTAGTCCTTTGATGAGCAGTACTTTGACTTTCTTCATTAAGCAGTACTTTGACTTTCTTCATTAAGCAGTACTTTGACTTTTAGCAGCACCTTGACTTTATAACCCAACAATCCTCCCCTAACTTGAATTCTACTTGCTTGATTTCAAGTTTCTTTGTAATCTCCATAAGTCATGCTAAATTACTCTAGCATTTAACACCTTTATCTTCAAGGAATGATTGTATCTTTATCTTCTCTCTTGTACTCACTATGGTTGTATTGTCATCGTCAAAGTAATAAGCAATCCTTATCAGCAACTATCAGCAACAATCTTTACAGCAACTAAGATTTTGCAGCCACTCATGAACATATGGCAAAATGTACATCAGATCATTAAGTTTCATACTATTCTCATCACATCTAGGTGTGTAAACTCCTATGAGAGGTGAATCATTGAAAAATAATGGATTTTGATGTCTCTTTACCAAAGCCATTAACTCTGAAGTAGCCAATGTTTAGGTTTAAGAACCATGGTACATTGATAATCATATGATTTTTAGCAAATCATCAGCTATCAACGGATTTGTTTAGTCTTTACCAAGAGCCGTTTGCTTTTGGACTAGCTAGTTCTTTTAGTACAATCACTACCATGGTGAACTAATTACCATACAAATGGATTTCCACAGCCTTTACCACAAGCCATTATCTTGTGGGCTAGCCAACTCTTCACTATCACAGATATGGTGAGTTGAGAACCATACATTTTTTAGTAAATTGTCAACTAAAAACGGATTTGATAATCACATCAGAGTCGTACCCTCATGATGAGTCAAACTCTTTCTTGTCATTTAGACATGGTGAGTTGAATACCATTTGTTGTGTAGTACAAGTACTAACACCATGTGTTACTCAAAACAATTTGTTGCTGTTATCTTGTGCTTCAAAAAGTATTTTGCACATTACAAAAATTGCTGTTTTTATTAAAGAACTTTACTGGTTTTATGCTGCAAGCAGTACTTTGAGAAAGTATTGTTTGTCTAGCAGTACTTTAAATAAAGTACTTGGTTTTCAAAAAAGATTTATATAATAAAACCATACCAGTAGTTATGCATCATCATCAGCTGTAGTTGTCCAATTAATGAACAACTCTATCACCATTAGTGCTGTTTCATTCTCATCTTCAACTTCCATACCATGTTTTAACATTCTGAACATTAAATCCCTTGTAAGTGGATATCTTCTTTCTGCTAGCATATGAATCATGGTACCATCTTCTAATTCCAGCACATGAACTCCTGATGATTCAAAAAATCTCCAACCTGTAATCTCCCAGACTTCTTGATTATTCCAGATATCATCAGTAATTGTCTCTTTTGTTTCCCAGATAGTAGCAAGATCTCCCAGCAATACTAAGCTCAATCCTGTCGGTGAAGGTTCATCATTATAATAAGCTTGTACTCTTTGATATAAATGATGTAGATCTTCTCTATCTATCAAGTGCAGTATGTCCCACAGTATGTTGAATGCTCTAAAACTTTCATCTTCTCTGTGAAAGACAATGTAATCTCCATCTGATGATTCTATAACTTCTAATGCACAAATCTTAGACTTTGTTTCAGAATCTTCTAAGGATTTTGGATGCTCAAAATCAACAACTCTTAGATAGTTTCTCAGCTCATCAACTGTATCAGTTCTTAATTCAATAGTATTCTTGAGCTTCTTTGATAACTGATCATCAAGAGTTGTTCTCTTCCTCTTTGATTTTCTTTTAGCAGCTTGTTCTTTCATTACTTTCTCCAGCTTCCTTTCCTTTTCAGAATCCATAGAAACAAAATTATCAAGACTTCTTTGAATAGATTCTTTAACAGCATCATATAGATTTTTCATCTCTGGATATCTCAGCTCCTGTAGACCTTTGTATCCTCTACCCTTTAGATAACTCATCATTGCATTTCTTTCTTGAGCAATTGACTTTGATCTTATTGGTTGAATAACTTGCTCCTTTTCTTTATCAAACTCAGCATCCAACTCAACTTTTAACTTTCTAGCAGCTTCTTCATTTTTAGCAATCTCAATTGCTTTTAGATCTGCTAAAGTAAGTTTCTTCTTCTTCTTCTGAGGTTCAGGCATGATTCCTTTCCCTTTATCTTTTGGATCTATCACTTGAGTGGGTGAAGAAGACTGTGCAGCTGGAGATTGATCAACTCCAGGAATGCTTATACCTCTTTGTGTTGACATATTGAGGATAATCTCAGCAATGGTCTCATCATCACTTGCACTATGTTTTTCTTGTTGAATTGGCATTGAAGGACCAGCTTCTTCTTCAAAATGTAGAGTTCTTGGAGTAGCAAAGTACTGTCTAGCAGTACTTTGAGCAGCAGTACCTTGGTCATCAGCACCTTGAACACCAGTACTTTGAACTCCAATGCTTTGAAGATTAACATGTTCTTCATCAACATTCTTAACATCAGTAGCAACTTTTTCTTCTTCAAGAATAACCTGCTCAGAAGTATCTTGAGGAGCAAAACTGAGTGGTGCATCTTCCAAATCCATAGCATTGTCTCCTTCAAACTGATTTTCATTAAGTTGAGAATCTTGAGCATTTTCATTCAAATTTTCAATTTCATTCCTCCCCAATTGGAATGAAGACTGCTTCTTAATCTTTTGCTTCGTTGAGACCTTCTTATATTGACCACGTTTCTTCTGTGATTTCACCCATAATCTATGATGCTTAACTAGTGGCCAGACAAACTTCTTCAACTTTTTGATTTTATTCTACAATCTCAACATTGCTGCCCCTTGATCATCATAAGCCTTCTTCAATCTCCTCAAATCCCTGGTTAAAGCATAGTTGTCCAACACTCCCTCATCTCCTCCAGATGTTTGAGATCCATCTGTGGAAGTATAATCATTGGGAGATAGTGGTGGATTCTCATCTTGCTGTGAAGTAACCTTGTCAGTACCTTGCAGAGAAGCAGTACTTTCCTTAGAAGCAGTATGTTGAGAAGGTTCTTGAGCTGGTGAAGCAGTATGTTGAGGATCAGTGCTTGAGTCTGAATGCTCAGTACCATCATCTGAATCATCTTGTGCAGCATCTCTAACAGCTTGTGCTACTTCCAAATTTGAGGAGTTAAAGGTGTATTCCTCCCAGAAAACTTGGCACTCTTTGTAGCCATGAATGTGAACACCTTGTCAGGAAGTGCTATAGCAGGCAAAAAGTTTGGGGGTTTAGGAACACCCTCAAGCTGTTTGTTCAAAAACAATTAAACAAATCTGGGATACATCAAAAATGGTGAAACCCCGTATTTTTGACCGTTGGAACAGTACTTTATACGTAACAGTACTTTCCATGTCAGCAGTACTCTTCAAAGCAGTACTTTCCCAAAGCAGTACTTTCTATAAGCAGTACTTTCCCATTCTCTTTACCACAAATGAATACACAAGCACAAAATCATCAAATAGCATTGTATTGCCTCTCCTCAAACAATACATAGGACTAAACAAAACTAAAGTTAGTCCTCCCCTCAAAAATAGCTTAATAATTAATCATACCAATACTCACCACTAAATGTTTGAATCTTGAAACATCAAATCCCTTTGTAAGTAGATCAGCTACATTGTCATCTGTGTAGACCTTGACAACATTAATGAGCCTATGCTCATAACAATCACGAATAAAATGATGCCTAATCTGAATATGCTTGGTCTTGGAGTGATAAACACGATTCTTAACAATGCAAATTGTACTCTCATTATCAATGTTGATAGGAGTATTCTTGAAATTGAATCCATAATCCAAGAGTTGATTCTGCATCCATAGTACTTGTCCACAACAACTTGCAGCAGCAACATACTCTGCTTCAGTGGATGAGGTTGCTGCAATAGTTTGTTTCTTACATTGCCATGAAACTAGTCTTCTCCCAAGATATTGGTAGCCTCTAGTGGTTGATCTTCTATCATAATTATCTCCTGCATAATCACTATCTGAAAAAGCTTCCAAGTGAAAAGGTGAATCCTTAGGATACCACAATCCTAACTTAGGTTGGTGCTTGAGATAACTAAAAATCCTCTTGACTGCATTCATATGAGAGACCTTGGGTGTGACCTGATATCTTGCACATAAGCATACAGCAAACATAATGTCAGGTCTAGATGCAGTTAAGTACATAAGACAACCAATCATTGATCTGTAAAGCTTAACATCCACAGTTGCTCCATCTTCATCTTTTCCTAATGAGTTTGAAGCTTTAATGGGTGTGGTAACTGGCTTCATAGTGCCTAAGTTAAACTTTTTAAGAATGTCAGAGACATATTTATCTTGACTGATGAAAATTCCAGTACTTGATTGTTTAACTTGAAGCCCCAAAAAGAAAGCTAATTCACCCATGGAACTCATTTGAAACTCATTTTGCATAAGCAGCTCAAATTCTTTCACTCTTTCACCATAGACTGTTTTGTAGCTCCAAAAATAATATCATCCACATATACTTGAACAAGCATAATATCCTTTTTATCTCTTTTGATAAACAAAGTCTTATCAATTGCACCTCTCTTGTAACCATGTTGCAATAGAAAAGTGGAAAGTCTTTCATACCAAGCTCCGGGAGCTTGATGAAGGCCATACAGTGCCTTGACAACTTTGTAGACTTTGTTTGGATATTCAGGATCCTCAAAACCAGGAGGTTGTTTAACATAGACTTCCTCTGTAATTTTGCCATAAAGAAAGGCACTTTTTACATCCATTTGATAAACAAGAAATCCCATATAAGAAGCAAAAGCAAGAAATAATCTTATGGCTTCAATCCTTGCAACAGGAGCAAAGACTTCATCATAGTCCACTCCTTCTTCTTGTCTATATCCTTGTGCAACCAATCTTGCTTTGTTCTTGATGACATTACCTCTTTCATCTCTTTTAACTCTGAAAACCCATGTTGTACCAATTACTTTCTTTCCATCTGGTAAATCACATAATACCCAAACATCTTGAAGTTTTAATTGAAGAAGTTCTTCTTGCATGGATTCAACCCAACTCTCTTTAGCTAATGCTTGAGCTATTGTCTTGGGTTCTTCTTGAGAGATAAAGCAGGCAAACAGGCATGTCTGAAGATTCTTATGATTCATCCTGTTTTGTTTATAAACAAAGCTAAGTAAAGCACTATGTTGCTTAGAGAGACCTTTAGCTTTTATTCTTGTGGTGACACCTGAACTGTGAGGTCCAATGATTTGGCTTACAGGATGATCTTCCACACCTGAACTGTGAGGTCCAATGATTTGGCTTATAGGATGATCTTTATGAACTCTTAAATTTGGAGTTGGTGGTACTTGAATATCATGTTCCAAATTTGTGACATCAGGATCTTCATATGAGAAAATGCCTTCATCTTGTAACTCATCATCAGTATCTTCTAACCCAGGCATGTTTGGATCATTCAAATCATCAGTATTGATCCAAGTTGATGTATCTAAGACACCAGAAGTAGTTTCAACTGGTTCATCAGTACTTTGAGAAGAATCTTTGAATATACCATTTTTCTTTGCAGTTGTATTGATCCAAGTTGATGTATCTAAGACACCAGAAGTAGTTTCAACTGGTTCATCAGTACTTTGAGAAGAATCTTTGAATATACCATTCTTCTTTGCAGCTTCGTAAGCCCTCCTTGTATCATCTTCATAGGACTTTGCAATGTTTTCTTGAGAAAGCATTTTATTCAGTTCATCTTGAATAGCTTGGTCTTCATAAGATTCTGAGTTGGTTGGTTGAACAGTACTTTGTGGTTCAACAGTACTTTGAGGTTCAACAGTACTTTGAGGTTCAAAAGTACTTTGCTTCTTTCCAATGGGTTCTTCATTAGGAACATCTTCAGGTCTAACATTGACTCCATGAACAATGTACTGTAAATCTTCTTCTTTGTGAACAACTTGATTTTCCTCCCTAACAGGTACATAGTTCATAGAAGGAGTCAAAATATCAAGATCAAACATCCAATCAGGACTTTTACCTTTTTGATTTTCTTGATCTTCCAAAAACTCAACATGAAGACAATCTTGAACCTTTTTGGTAGCTCTGTTGTAAACTCTAAATCCTTTACTATTGGTACAATAACCCAATAAGTATCCTTCATCTGACTTGCCTTCAAATTTGCCCAGTGAATCACTTGTATTTAGAATAGTCAGAGGACATCCAAAAGGTTTCATAAAACGAATGTTTGGCTTCTTGCCCATAAGCAACTCATATGGTGTCTTCATCTGAGGTTTAGTGACTGAGACTCTATTTAACACATAGCAAGCAGTACTTACAGCCTCAGCCCAAAATTGAATAGGTAATGAAGAATCTGCAAGCATGGTTCTAGCTGCTTCAATCAATGTTCTATTTTTCCTTTCTGCAACACCATTCTGCTGTGGAGTTCGAGCAATGCTAAACTCCCTCTTGATTCCTTTCTTGGCACAAAAGTCATCCATGAGCTGGTTCTTGAATTCAGTCCCATTATCACATCTAATACCTCTGACTTTGAGTCTTAATTGATTTTCAAGGGCTATTATGAGATCATGAATAGCATCAAAGGTTTCATCTTTAAATCCCAAGAAAAAGACCCAACTAAATCTGCTACAGTCATCTGTTACAACTAAGCAGTACTTCTTCTTATTCAAGCTTGCAACAGAAACAGGTCCAAACAAATCCATATGCAACAACTCCAAAGGCTCTCTAATAGTTCTCTCCTCAAGCTTTTTGCATGAAGCTTTGTGTTGTTTACCCTTCTTGCAAGCCAAGCATGAATGATCATTCTTGAAGGTTTTAGAAGGTAAACCTCTGACTAAATCACCTTTGACTAGCTTGTTGATATTCTTGTAATTCACATGACCCAATCTTCTATGCCATAGATGTGCTTCTTCAAGTGTTGCTTTTGCTACTAAACATGTTGCTCTACCTGAAGAATTGACATTCTTCAAATCTAAACTGTAAACATCATTGGTTCTTGGTATTCTCAGTGTTACCAAGTGATCATCAACAAACTTGTACTCAGGAGAGAGAATAAGACATTCTGTGTCAGTGAATAACACAGGATACTTTTTGTCACAAATCTGAGAAACTGACAAAAGGTTGAACTTGAGCTCCTTCACATATCTAACATTCTCAAAATCAATGCATCTTGTCTTGATAGTTCCTTTGCCAGTAATTCTTCCTCCATCAGGATCATTCCCAAAAGCAACTCTTCCTCCAAAATAAGCCTTAAAGTCTGACAGGATCTCCTTGTCTCCTGTCATGCTGCTAGAGCAACCACTATCAATAATAATATGATCTTTAAGCTCCCCCTCTGGGTTGCCCTGCATAAAAGATGAAAAGGGTTAGTTTCTTTTAGGAACCCAAGCTATTACTGACTTGTGTTCCCCTTGTGGAGTGACATACTTAAATTCTTTGAGTATGTAATCTCCACTGTTTTTGAAAACATGATCAATTGTTTTCTTTTGTTCCAAAACCTGTGTTTGATTTTCAACAAAACTCTCTTTTTCACCCTTGTTTGCTGAAAGTACTGTTTGTTCCCCATCAGTACTTTCTTTCTTAACCCATTTAGTTTTAACACTGTGTGTTGAAGTCTTCTAGGTACTCGATTTGAGGTATAAGGCCTTCTAGATTGATAGTAATTGGATCTCCTTGGTCTTACATTAGAATTACCTTGAGTGGGTGAAAACCTAGCAGTACTTTGAGAAGGTACTGCTTTTTTCTTACCAGTATCTTAAAAAATGTTGCCTGAAGGTACTGGTGGTTTTGAAAAAGGTCTTTTCTGGTGAGGGTACCTATAGTCTTTAGAGAAATTACAATGATTAGCCCTATTTGAGTAACTCCAAGCTGGTTTGTTCTCCTTTGGCTTATGGTTAGCAGATTTGGTCTTAGGGAATTTACTTAAGTATTCTGAGTGAAAGTCACAGTCCTTAATCAAATGATCACTACGCCAAAAATGACCTTTCGTCACACATGGTCGTTTTTGAATGGTCACACGGTGACATTTTTACGTGACTAAATGTACCAGCGTTAAATAAACAGCCACACTTGATCCGACTTGTGTGACCATTTCGTAAAATATATGTCACGCATTTGTGTATATATGTGACTAGAGGGTAACTGGTAAATATTTTTCCATCATTTAGTCACGTTTTAATTTGGGGACGTGTGACGATGCAATCAGCTCGAAACATTAGTCACGCTATAGTATACATATGTGACAAATATATGTCACAAATTGAACATGGTGACCAAAGAAAGATATAATGGTCACACGAAGTACTTGTGTATGTGGCTAAATTATATAGTAAGTTTGTCACAATTATATAAACGTGACTGCTATTCTTTGCTGAATAGTTAGCCACATATGAATTTAAATGTGTGACAACGAAAAATTCAGTTTGAAGCGTTAGTCACGAAATGCATTTAAGATGACCAATATATGTCACAGACTTGAAGAGGCGGATTAAGTTTTAATAATGAAGATTTAACTATTCTTAATAAGACATTGAAATATATATACACTACTTACATCATGAATACCAACAGCACCCATATAGCAGGAGCAAGATTCCAAAGATCAATTATAGTTTCCCCTGAATATCTTGTATTCACAGTTTCAAATAGCACTCCAATAACTCTCTCATAGTGTTCAAGCTCGTTCAATCCCTCCGAGTTCCATTCCATGCAACAAAACATAACAAATTGTACGAAAAAGAATCCAAGCACGCTAAACATGAGCAATGAAGAATGCCGAGCCAATAGCCGGTGAAAATAGAAAATCTCTTCTACTGGACTTTCCAACAAGTACTTTGTTGGACCATTAATGTTATAGAAGCAAAGATAAGGGTAGTTAGTGTATATTATGTATTATGTTTTATGTATAAGCCTGTAAACCGACATTGGATATGGGCTGGGTCAAAAGATAACCGTTTAGTATATAGGGTTATAACGTTTAGAATAGGTCGTGTCTTTTAGAATTGACATGTCTCTTTGTAGGCACCGATTCATTATGTATAAAAAG
>LBNU01031706.1:2137-12258 GCA_014162995.1 Artemisia annua
AAGTATGCCAAAGATACCATTAGTCGATAAGATTTGGATATATGATTTCCAAGCAAGCATCAATACATGGGACTCGAGTGGAGTAAAGACAAAACCACGAGCGCAAGAGTCATCATGAAATGGGGAAATCCTGCACAAACACAAACAACCAAGCAAACACAAGATTGGAAGAGGTCGCCCTCCTCTCGTTACTTATTAGATAATAAAATAAAAAGGATAAGCATGGGGTGCCTCCCACGAAGCGCTTGTTTAGTAACGAGTCGTATAGCTTAGACTCGCCCCGAATTTACTCGTCCTTGGGGGAGCAAATGAAACAACCGGCTAGAAAAGCAACGATGCCGGGATCAAAAACAACATCCTCACTCCCGGGGGAATGACGGATGGGAGAAACAACAGCATAGGTAAGATAAGGAAGAAAGATCATAACAACGGTTTTGAGGTCAAATTCAAAGAGATCCTCCGGGTTAAGCACAACTTTCTCCTTGGTCTTATAATCATCCTTCTTCAGATTTTCATCAACAAATTCTTCAATAGTAACGTAAGAAGCAAGGATGTCGGGCTGGAGCCCATGAGAGTCTTTAAAAGATAATAAACCGGGTTTAAAAATTTTATCTTCTGATAGGAACGATAATGGATCATCAACCACGGTAAAAGACGAAGAAACATTCGGAGACGACAACTTAATAGGTTCAGTAACTTCTGTAATGCTTGACGGAGTCGGGTCGACTGGAGTTAAAAACTCGTCGTGAAGAGAATTATCCATTTGATGATCATTTGTAACCTCTGGTTCCGTAACAAACTCGTCACTTTCCTTAATCTGAATATCGAAGAGCGGATTATTTGAAATCATAGTAAAATCTGGTTCGAAATCAAACAGAGGATTGGTGAAAGTTGTTTTGAAAGTTTCAAGAACTGGGTTATCTGATTCATTCGAAGTTTCAGCAATATCTGAAAGAACATCGATCTCTTCTGGAGAGAAGTCGGGAATATTAGGTTCAGAAATTGAGGTGGGATTGCCACACGGGGAAATTTCTCCTTCAGCGTACTCGATTTCTCCACAAGACAAGGAAGCATAACCTTCATCAGACTCGGAACATATCTCATCATGATTATCAATGGACTTATCAATAACTTCATCGTTCTTCGGAGGGAGAGGAGGTAAAGGTTCTTCAAGTAATAAATTTTCAAGAAAACGAATATCTCCCTCCGAATCAAAGTTTGCATCCTCAACCGGCTTGTCATTCGTATCAACGAGATTATCACGACGATCATTAGCAAAGGTTTCACCATCACCGTTAGAAGTTTCCCCGGACTCACTTTGGATTGGGACAAGGTTCTCAACACTAGACTTATTGATTTCGTCCGATTCCGTTGCCGGAATAGTGTTGAGAGGTTCGTCCCCCATTGTTAGAGAATCCTCGGGTCTTACGGGAGGACAGATAGGTGCAATTTGAGGAAAAACGTTGAACGGTACTATTCTCTCCTCGTCGTCATCGGAATCATCGTCATAAATAAAAGCCTTTCGAAGTTTAGCCGCTCTTATTTCAGCAAGTAATTCTTCCATGCTTTTGCTGCCATCATCCTTGACGGTTATGTTGAGATAAGATAACCAAATTTGAGTGGACGCCTCATCATCATCATCATTGTAAACGAAAGATTCACGATGTTGAGAGCTTTCTCTAGGTGCTTGTTCTCCACACGTTTTCTGATGAGAGTCTTCTTTGGCATGTTTCTTCGACCATCTATCCATGTCACTCAAATACTCTTGAAGTTGCTGGTAAATTTCAGGATCCCATTGATAAGGTTGATGTTGAATCATTTGATTTTGTGGAGGTTGAACTTGGTGAGGATAATTATAATTGTTACAAGGAAACGGGTTCCTCGTTTGACAAACAGTGCTAAAGTGCGGACCTCCACAACACTCACACCCGTAAGATTGTTGTGACAGATTTGGTGGATGTTGAAATGATTCATGATTGAAATACCGTTCTTGCTCATAAGTGTTTTGAGGAGGGAAGTAAGAATCGTTTTGAGGATAATTGGAAGAGTTTGAATTGAAATTTTGAGAATATGAATTTTCATCTTCAAAAGCACAAAACGAACAGAATCCATTATTAAGACTTCTACCACACCTCATGCAAGTACACCGTCGACAATAGTTTGAAGTCGGATCCAAATGATCTCCACATCCATTACAAAACCAAGGTAAGTTGGGCTGAGGTGGGTAGTTGGAAGAATCTGAAGGATAGTCGAATGAATTAGGATTTTGATCATACACGAATGAATTACTTGAACCACAACACAAACAACTTCTGTTTTGAATATCGTTTCCACCACCTTTCACCACGTAACAGTATCCGCATGGTGCACCATGAGTGGCCTCACCACAACCAACACAAGTATCATAATCCATGAGATTAAAACAAATAGAGAAAGAAGTTTTTTGTTTTTATGTTTTGAAACTGAAAAGTTAAAATGAAAAACCAATTTTGAAATAAAAATCTTTTTGGATATTTTAAGTTTAGAAAAGTGAAACAAAGGAAAGCAAATTTGAAGAGAAAATGTTTTTGTGTTTTATATTTGAGGATATTTACAAAAAGCTATAACTTCTCGAAAGAAAGGGCTCCAAAACACATTACTCAAACGATCGAATAACTCAATCTTATCAACCACTCCCCGGCAGCGGCGCCAAAAAGTGATCGAGCAAATTAAGCGTGAAGCTTTACCACGAGGATCGGTGTCCCAACGAGGGTTGAATATGGATCTCGTCACAAGACGTGAGCTATGTGTGGTGAATAGGTTTAAAAGATAGGTTTTGGTTTTGTTTATACTACAACGACAAATTAAAGGTAAGTAAAGCGATAAATATGACATGAAATAAGTAACAAAGTAAAATTTGCATGATTAAAACAGGACTAAAGAAAGCGGTAATAAAAGCGATAAGTAAGAAAGCGGAAAATTAAATAAAAGACAATGTGTTCAAAGCAACGCGAATAAAGTTCATTAAAGCTTGAGGTAAAAATTGCAACGAGTTATTCTCCTTTCTCGAGATTAGTTGTTGTTAACTTTGAAAAAATTATTTAACTCAAGACGGGTAATTAATCGTTCAAACGATTTTCGTCCTTTGATTAATCAATCTACACGCCTAAATAATCTTCCGCATTATTTAACACTAAACGTTAACGCTCTCACTTACTCACATATACTCGAACCATAACTAAACCGATTTAAAACTACTCAAGACTCATATTAAAAACTATAAGTGATAATAAAATAAAAAACTTTAAACATTAAAAGAATTAAAGTTTAAAACGAAAAACTAAAAGACGCAAGACTAAAAAGAAACGTGTACTAAAAAAGATTTTAGAAAAATTTCGGCAAGCATAACATTTAGATTTAAGAAAATAAAAACCTCACTCGAAAACGATGAGGGAAAATAAAAGTCCTAGGCTCTGATTGTAAAAGAAAAAGGATTAAGAAAGGAAAAACTAAACTCGCTATCAAAAGAAAAGACAAAAACTCGCATATCTAAAAATCACCTAAACTCGTCACTACTAATAAACCATACTCGCTAGGTTTGTGTGTATCAAACTCGCTGGCTTCTTAGTCCCATACTCGCTAGAAAAAGGAAACTCCTAACATGGAAAGACCTACTCGCTAGATTTTGTTCCATACTCGCTAGATGGTTGCATACCTCGCTAATATCCTAGTGATACTCGCTGGAATCTAATCAACTGCTAGATATTTTGATACTCGCTAGACTTCTCCAAACTCGCTAAACCCTAAACTTAACCCCATAACTCGCATACTTAATCCCCAAAACTGCGCTAAACCCTAATGTCATACTCGCTAAAATGGGTTTAAGACCTGGACTTATTTTAAACGTGAAATCTTTTAAAAATTAATCAAAACTAATAAGACCTTAATAAGAGAACAAGTTTAAGACTAAAAAAAGCTACTAAAAAGCCACGACAAAAAATAAAAGCCTCTAAACATATTAAAAAACCACGATTTGCTATTATCATGCAAAGGGGTAGAAAAGTTTATAAAAGCTTTAAAGAAAGATTCAAGAACATGTAAATAAGCTAAAAGATTAAAGACTTGTATAAGAAAGCTTGATAAGAACTCAATAAGCTAGAAAATTAAGACGTTGAAATAAGCTTGCATTAATAAAAGTTACACTAAGACATGAAAAAAAAAAAAAATTAAGACAACTACACCTACCTTAACCCTACTCTAATTGATGAGTGGTGTAAATACTCATCATTTTTATCTTATTTAACTGCCAAAACACGTGAAAACACTCTGAAATACATCAAATACTGAAAATATCCCAGGGTCGTGTTTTATATGCAAAATGAACAAAAACAATGAAAAACGAACAAAGTGTTGGAAAATTGGCAGTTTCAGTCCTCAACTTCAAAACTTGTCAAAAACAGTCCCTAGCCTTGAAATTTGAAAAGAAAATCATCAAAGTCCTTAGAAATTTAAAAGTTGTCATAATTGGTCCTTTGGTGTAAATTTCACAAATTGTCAAGTTTAGTCCCTAAACTTTGAAAATGTGTCAAAAAATGGCCCTTGGGATTAAAAATCTTTTGGAAATAACAATTATGGTCCTTGCACTATGAACTTTGGCAGGATGAATCCTTGGTTGGTAAAATTTGGAGATTGTACATGTTTGGTCCCTGCGTTTGGAAATTGGCAATATTGGTCCCCGGGAATTTTTAATTTGAAGAAAACAATAAAAGTAGCCTTGGGAATTCAAGAGTTGACAAGATTGATCCTTGGTGATAGTTTGGAATGGTGACAATTTCAGTACCTCAAAAATTCAGATTGTACACTTTTCACCCTTGGGCTTGATTTGTTAATAAACCAATTTCAACCCAACACATTAAAACCCAATATATAACCAAACCCTAAACCTGCCTTGGCCCAACTTTCACCCCAGGCCCAACATAAACCCACTACCCCACGTTATTTATCTCAGGGTCAAAACCAGTCAAACTTATCTTCCCCTTTCCCCCGTTTTACCCATCAGATATACCACCATCACCCCCGACCACCATAACCAGCACTCCACTCAACCTCCAACCTCCCTCAAAAGCACCCCATCACACTCCCCCAACCCACTAACACCTCTCCCAATCTCTACCTAACCCCATGGACACCCTGGCAATCCAAAAACCCACCACAACTGTTTCCCGCCAAAACCCAATCTATGGCCAGGATGACTTTCACAGCAATTGGAGGGTGAGGATTTGTTCGCAGAGCTCAAGGGAACCTCAGAGAACCCTAATTCACAAGAAAGAAGCACAAGACTCCCATTTTCCTACCTACCACTTTCTAGTATAAATAGTTAGCTCATGTAAGCCTCAAAGGCATCCCTTTCTTTGTATCTTTTCATTTTCAGATTTAGTTTTACTTTGTACTTTCAAATTCCAAGTTTAATTTAAGTTTTATTCAAGTTATTGCAATTTCGTATTTTTGTTCAAATTTCCAAGTTTGCTTATATTTCCTTTAATTGTTCTTTATTTGTTTACAAAATGTTCTCTTAAGTTTGTTAAGACTCTTTGAATCAAAAGAGAGCAAAAATCAGCAAAGAAAAGAGAAATAGAAAAATATAAAAGAAAATCCAAAAAAAAAATTTTTGAAGAAAGGAGAAAGAAGCAGTAGCAGCAGATACAAGATGATGATGGTGATGGTTTAGAGTCTCATGGGAGACATATAGGTTGCTCTTATGTTCTTGGTTCTCAGAATCTCTCCAAACTTGGATGTCAAGTAGGTTTCATGCCATTTTTTTTATCAAACTTTGTGTTAAGTTATATTGGCTATTGATTATTGTTGTTATATGCTTAAATGTGTTTGTTTAATCATTTCATCAGTTAATTAGTTAGTGTAGTTAAGCAATTTAGTAACTTGCTTTGTTAAAATTTGAAATATATTAGATTAAGGGGTGTTTGGAACAAATTGTTGTGCTGAGTTATAGTTGTTACTAGGGGTTAGGGTTTGTTGGTTCACTGTCATTAGACTCACATAAGTTTAATTTGACCATTACTTTGGTCATTTTCTCAGAGAAAGTCAAAATTAGACACTAATGCCACCAACAGCTTAACTGTTGTGGAATTAGCATCTCAAGCCTTTGATTTCAGTTTAGATATTGTTAACAAAGCTCATTTTAGCTTCCACTAGTGCTAATATAACACAATCAATCAATTAAACTCAGTTTAAATTCAAATAAGTCAACTTGTACCAAAAATCTCTAAAGTCAAAATTGCATGCTGTGTAAAAATGGAACATATTTTAAATAGAGATATAGGTTTCATTAGTGGCTGAAATTCTAAAGTTTTTGAGTTTTTGTAAACTTGGCCACCTTGTTTGTCATTATCAAAAAGAAATTTGCAGTTTGGAACACATTTGGTCACTTGAATTTGCTTCCAAAGTGGCTGCTTGCCCCCAAAACTCCCCTGTACCCAGTTTCACCCATGTTTCATTTGACCCTAACTTGGTCAATTCTGGACCTATTCCTTTGATTCTTGTTGATTTAGAAAGTCACCCAGGTAGTGAGTAGGATTTAGAACTTAATTTGCCCTTAGCAGCTTATTTAGTAGCTTAAATTTGTCCCTACTTTGGCCCCTTTTGCCTTGATGCCACTGTTGCTTCAGCTTATACATATGTTGATTGATTTCATTTCAACCTGTTCGATTCTTGTTGTTCTGGATTTGAAGATTTGTTGATGTTATTTGTTGTTGTTTGTATGAAATCTTGCTTTGTTCAAGCTTGTTAAAGCTTATTTAAAATCGTGGCTTGGTTTGGCAGTCACAAAAAGAAAAAGAAAACAAGAATTTTGATAATAAATTGTTTTGATTCCTTGAATATGTTTTGAATCTGATTTGTGAAATCTGTTGTCAAAGAGATTTGTAGATTTGAGTTTGTGTTTGTGATTTGTGTTGAGAAGCAGTAAACAAGAAACAAAAACAAAAAAAAAAATATATATAAACGAGTAGCAAAAAAAAAAAAAGTGGGGTTTATGGGACTCGAACCCAGGACCTCTTGCACTCTACGCCTCACACACCACACACAAATACCATTCGCCCTAGGGTCTTTTTCAGGTTATAGTTTACAACATTTATTTATATGGTAGTATTAGTGTAATAAGCTTATTTTAGCTTATTTGCTTATTACGGCTTATTTTTACATTGTACCACCCACTTTACATTTTTTATAAATTAGTATTAACTTGTAGGATTTTTATAAAAAAGTTTCAGATTTTTAAGTTGTGTAATTTAATTATTAGAATTTAATTAGTGTAAGTTAGTTTTTAATTCGTAATAAATAGAATTTTTGTCGAATAATTAATTTTCTTTTTTCTAAAATTTTCTTTTGTCTTTTAGTGCGTAAGAAAATTGTTTGTAGACTCGTAGGACCTTTCGTGTTTAAATTTCACGTTTTATCTTGCGCGTGACGTTTGTTTTTAAATAAACGTTACGTGTTTGTTTTAAATTGTGATTTAGGATTCCCGACACCTAACTTTGTTTCCCGTAGTGTTTTAGGATTCCCCTAGTTTGCCAATTGCCTTTTGTTCCCTTTAGGTTAATTTATTTTCATCCTCGTTCGTTAATTTTCCAATTTCGTTAATTTAACGTACAACAAAACCAAACAATCTTTCGCAACCAAACATACAAGTCTTTAATCTCGATCTTTAACGTAGCTTTCCATTCACACCTCGTTGGGGTACGACTCGGGAAATCACTTCCCGGTCTCACAAATATCACATTGCACGAGTTTACGAGGTAATCTTTTTCCTAAAAGGTTTACTTGTATTTCTCTACGTCTTGTTGTCACTCACGATAACATTGACCTCACTTTGTTGATATTTTTGAATACTTGTTGTTTTACACACCAAAACACAACGAATCACTAATCCTATCTAATCTAATGCTTACAAATGAAGCTACCAAATGATATTTATCAAGCTAGGGGGTTTGCATTAATACGGCGTCACGTGTTGGAAGCCCTAGGCCGTCACGTTATATGGTAAAGGGAGACGGCCCAGAAGGAATTACAAGGGGACGGCGTCAAGAATGGATCTGAGCAATCCGAATTTTATTTTGGCGGCGAGATGACGGCGTCAGACCCTATAAGCTGACGCCGTCACAATGTAAAATCTATATATAGTTTTCTAATTTTCATTCATTGTGTGAAACTTTTGGGAACAAAACCCTAGCTCGTTTTTCTACTGTAATTTCAAGGGTTTTCCACCCTTGAACCTTGGATGCTTAATTGAAGATAAGTTTCTTCCAAATCATTCAATATGTCTATGTATTGTGTGATTATATCTTATGCTTGTCTTTCAATTAACATGCTAGGCTAGGTCTTTATTGTGTTTGCTTAGATCTAATGAAACTTAGCTATTGATTATATGTTGTTGGTTTGCTTGTGATTATTGTGGGTGGGTGAAGTCGATGTTAGGCTTAAGAAAACTGGCTAACCTCCTATATGGTAACTTGCTTGAACGTCTTAAGAAACATGAATCGGATGTGTACTACGATTATATGGTTGTATTTAATGCATGAGCGAATTCTAATGATCCCATGTTAGGAGCTTTTAGTCGGCTCGACATAGGAGTAAAGTAGGAGCTTATAGAGTTAGGGAAGATCGTACACGGCCCTACGAATGGTTTAAAGGAATACAACCCGTCATCCACGTAATTACAACAAACCAATTAACATATAAAAGATAGCTAGGGAGTAAGGAAATCTAAGTAAACACATATTTCTCCCATATAAGTTTCACAACCACTTTAATTTTCTTGTTATTTTATTTTATTTGCATAAGTAGTTAATTGGGTTAGTTGACTAGCAACTAATTCCGCCCACTCCTCTATAACCCGAGATTTTTACTTGCTTTCCATAAAATATAAAAATACAAAAAGAATCATCCCTCAACCCTTAGACCTAATTAGAGTAGCTTTTCAAGCCTAACGACACTATTCCCCGAGAGAACGATCAATCCCCGGTACTTGCCACTTCACTATACTACATCGGTCAGGTACACTGCCTGGTGGGGATTGCAAGCTTCTCAAGATCCCTTGAGAGGTAAAACCCTAGTGCGTGGTCGCAATCCCGCGCATCACTGCTGCAAGTTGTTGTGCTTAAGTATTATGGCTTCAAAACCAGTTACTTGACTATGGGTACAATTTTATTAACACCATTATTTTTATTGACAATAGCAGTACAATTTGCATAATTAAAAATCCTGTACAACACATTAAAACTAAACACATTGAAATTAGACATCATTTTATAAGAGATTGTTATGAGAAAAGGTTAATACAAATTGTCAAAATACATATAGATGATAACTATCCTGATTTATTAACTAAAGGTCTTGATGTGGGGAGATTTCAGTACTTGGTAACAGGTATTGGAATGCTTAACCCTTAAACTTTTGATGTCTAAGTGTTTTAGTTGAGTGTAGGATTTTTGTACTGCTAGTTGTGTCAAAACAACTGCTTTGTATAGTCTGTATTGCTAATGTAATAAGTTAGTCATATGTGATAATTTATCAAATGGAAATACTGTGGTTTGTATTTTCTTGGTTTTAGACTAACTATTGCAGGTTTATAAGCACATTTTATGGGAGTTGATCATATGAAGTGTGTATCTGAGACACACCCCAAATGGTTATTGGTTCACCATGTCTAATTGTTGGGTTTTGAAGTAACTCTACTTATGGATGCTACACTGCTGCTAGCTAGTCAAGTCTACTGCTAAGTGCAAAATCTCTACTGCTAGACAAGACTACTGCTGAGACTCTACTGCTGGAAGAATACTGCTGAGACTCTGCTGCCTATGTGATAAGTTTATGTACGAATATTTGTATTTATAGTATAGATATTATGTAATATTCTATAATGTTAGAAGATTATAGTCATGGGTAGGAAGTTGTATGGGAGCCTGTAGGGTTCCTTGGTGTATAAAAGGAGATCCTAGGGTTAGACTAGAGTACGATTTATTCTAGCATTGTATTCACTTCAAGGTTGCAAAACCCTAGCACTATATAGGGTGCTCGTATTCAATATATTGAAGTGTTTAGTTGGTGATATTATTGTGTTTGTGTTC
>LBNU01031706.1:12885-26728 GCA_014162995.1 Artemisia annua
TACACAGGAGGAAAGGAGTTCACAAGATGATGTTGTCCAAGATTCTCCTAAAGGAAGTGAGGAAGAACCAAAAGTTGATGAAGTGGTGGAAAAACCTAAGGAAACTACTTCTAGCAGCAGTTTTCATAACTCTACTGCTAATGAACACTCTGCTGCTGGACCTAGCAACACTACTGCTACACACAAGTTTCCAACTTTTGATTCACAGGGTATATCTCTTGCTGATTCACATACCCTGATGATTCCACTACACCTGGTTTGACAGAGATCTATGCTGATACTGATGATGAGGCTCTTGATCCTCAAATCTTTGGAGCTGCAGCAGATGTTACTAATTTGGAATCTAGTATTCCAGTTAGTCCAACCAAAACTACAAGAGTTCACAAAGTTCACCCCAAAGAAAACATTTTGGGTGATCCATCATCAACTGTGCAAACTAGGAGCTTGACTAAAGAGCAAAAAGATATCTTACACAAAGCTTTCTTTGTAAGATCTCTTCATCAAAGAAACAGTCATAAAGATCTGCAAAACTGTCTATTTGCTTGTTTCCTATCACAAGTTGAACCCAAAAATGCTTATAAAGCATTACAAGATTCAAGCTGGGTAGAGGCCATGCAAGAAGAGCTTCTTCAATTCAGAATACAAGAAGTTTGGACCTTGGTGGATTTGCCTAATGGAAAAAGGGCAATTGGTACTAAATGGGTTTTTAGGTGTAAAAGAGATGAAAGAGGAATTGTGATAAGAAACAAAGCAAGGTTGGTTGCTCAAGGATACACACAACAAGAAGGTATTGATTATGATGAAGTGTATGCACCAGTGGCAAGAATTGAGGCCATAAGACTGTTTTTGGCTTATGCTTCATACAAAGATTTTGTTGTATATCAAATGGATGTTAAAAGTGCTTTTCTGTATGGGGAAATCAAGGAAGAACACAGACCCAACCACCTGGTTTTGAAGATCCAGATTTTCCTGACAAAGTTTACAAGGTTGAGAAAGCACTATATGGATTGCATCAAGCTCCCAGAGCATGGTATGAAAAGTTATCAACTTATTTGCTGGATTGTGGATATGAAAAGGGTAAAATTGATAAAACCCTATTCATCAAGAAGAACAAAGGTGATATTTTGCTGGTTCAAGTATATGTAGATGATATCATTTTTGGTTCTACAAGCAAAGCTATGTGTGAGGAGTTTGAGAAGATCATGAAGAATAAATTTTCTATGAGTTCCATGGGTGAACTTACATTTTTCTTGGGCTTGCAAGTGAAACAACTGCATGATGGTATATTCATCAGCCAAGATAAGTATGTGGCTGACATTTTAAAGAAGTTTGGATTTGAAGATGCCAAGCCTGCAAAGACAACTCATGAGAAAGATAAGCCATTGATGAATGATGAGTATGGCAAAGAGGTGGATGTTCACTTGTACAGGTCAATGATTGGTTCATTGATGTACCTTACAGCTTCAAGACCAGATATTATGTTTGCTGTATGTGCTTGTGCAAGATATCAAGTCAATCCCAAAGAATCACATCTTAATGCTGTGAAGAGAATCTTTAGATACTTAAGGTATCAACCCAAATTGGGGCTTTGGTATCCTAAGGATTCACCATTTCATTTGGAAGCATACTCAGACAGTGATTATGCTGGGGCTAGCTTGGATAGGAAATCCACAACAGGAGGTTGTCAATTTCTGGGAAACAGATTGGTGTCATGGCAATGTAAGAAACAAACTGTGGTGGCAAACTCTTCAACAGAAGCAGAGTATGTGGCTGCTTCAAGTTGCTGTGGTCAAGTACTTTGGATGCAAAACCAATTGCTGGACTATGGGTACAATTTTATGAACACCAAAATTTTCATTGACAATAACAGTACATTGTGCATCATCAAAAATACTGTTTTTCATTCTAAAACAAAACATATTGAGATAAGACATCATTTTATCAGAGATTGCTATGAAAAGAAATTAATTCAAGTTGTTAAAATTCATACTGATCTAAATGTTGCTGATCTACTTACTAAACACTTTGATGTGGGTAGATTTCAGTTTTTAGTTGCAAGTATTGGTATGAGAAATCTTTGAAAAACTTATCTCATTGTGTTTTTGTAAAGTTTTGTAAAAGTATTTTGCACTGTTATTGGTCTTAAAAGGTTGTTTCTACTGCTGATTATACTCTGCTGCTCATACTCTACTCTACTGCTAGAGTATGACTTAGCAGTATAGTGTTCTGTTTGTGTTTGTGTTTTGGACTAATCTTTTGCAGGGAAAGTTCAAGTGTTAATGATGTTCTTTAGAGCTAATGTACATTCAAAGATTGCACTGAAGTTAAAGAAGAACAGAGATACTTCATAAATTATTCAAAAGATGGTCATTACAAGCTATTCAAAAGACATCATCAAGCAAAAGAAGATTACTACAAGCTTTCAAAACACAAAAGGAAACATTCACACAACCCTAACACCTATTACATGGGACGTTTTCCTTTGGCCTTGGAGTCTCTCTTCTCTTGTTCTTGGGCAGCATTGGCAAGAGCATCTCTCAAGGATTGGGAATCTGGCATGGTTCTGTTTCTTCCCATGGTTTGAGTTGCAACATCCCACACTCTTGGACAAACTAAGCCTATCACAACTCCATGTGATCCAGAAGGTCATTCTGCTTGTGGAGATTGAGTATGAGGAGGAGGAACTGGTGCTTCTGGTTGTGGAGGAGGAGGAGCTGGTGCTTCTTCTTGAGTCTTAGGAGGAGGAACTGTTGTCTCTGGTTGTGAAGGTTCTGATTGCAAAAACTCCAAATGTTTTCTCAAAGCTTTTACCAAAGCTTTTGGGATTTGTTGAGCCAATGAGGAGTTCATGTGTGGTCCTTGTGGTGGATGAGTTGGTTGTGGTGCTTGTGGTGGATGTGATGGATTTGGTGACTGGTAATCTCTATGAAAAGGAAGGTATTTTGCATTGATGTCATGCTTGAACTTCCGGGCTTGTTCCTTAGTTCTTCTACCACATTTGGGTGGTCGATATGGTGGTAGATATGGTGAAAAGGGTAAATGATTTGATTCTGAGTTTGAAGAGATGTTGATTCTTTCTCTGTTGTCAGACGTTATGCTAATTTTGGAAAAGATTGAAGTTACTGATTAAGTTTTGTGGTGTTTTTGGAAGTGATTAGGATTTGCTTGGAAAATCAATTGGATTTGATCCCCTTTTATTGAGGATCAATTGGGAGTTATGGTATTAAATGAGGAGTTGGTGATTGGAATTCAATTTTTGGTAACTGCCTCTTATTGAAAAGATTTGGTTCGATTCTTGACTTTTTGTCCAAGAAAAGTCAACCTACTGCTTGGTTTCATAAGCAGTAGTCAACTCTGCTGCTAGTTGTATGACTTTGCTGCTGGGTGTCTGCTGCTACAACTTAAAGTCGAGGGACGGTTATGTAACTTCCACTAAGCAGTTTATAACCTAATTGGATCACTTTTTTTCTACACAATAACCACGAATTGCAGTTTAGAAACCAACCCACTCTCCATTATCATCCAAATTCAAAATCCCCAAATCTTAAGAACCCTAAATCATGGATATCGATCGAACATGGGCAAAAAGTCATAACATTGTGGCAGAACTTGACACAGATGTTATACCTGCTGAATTCACAGAAATGGCAAACTTTCTTAATGCTACATCACTTAGGTATGCATTAACTGTGAATCCTACCATCTATGCTGCTCACATCAAACAGTTTTGGCACACTGCCAAAGTCAAAACTTTGAAGGGGGAACTATGTGTGAGGGCTTTTGTTGATGATCAAAAAGTTATAGTTTCTGAAGCCACTATTAGAACAACGTTGCTCCTTGATGATGATGAAGGAACAAAGTGTCTTGCAAGGAATGAACTTTTTGAATGATTGGCAGAACTGGGCTATAAGAAGAAAGACAATAGTTTAAAATTTCAAAAAGGTCTTTTCTCTACTCCATGGAAATTTTTAGCCCATACTTTATTACATTGTTTGAGTCCTAAAACAACTGGGTGGAATGAGGTTAATGCAACCATAGCATCTGCTATGATTTGTTTAAGCACAGGAGACCCATTTAATTTTTCAAACATGATTTTTGAAGGAATTGTTTTGAGTGTTAAAGAAAAAGGAAAAGCTTTGCTTTATCCAAGGTTTATCCAACTGTTTGTCAATGATCAAATTGAAACAACAAGATCCCATAGAGCTATTTATAAATCACCAATAATGGGATCTGTGTCTTTTAGTTTTTTGGTCAAGGTTAACAAAGAATTTTCTGGTGAAGTTACACCACTTACTCCTTATATGGTGGAACTTATTGAAAATGCTCAGGGTGAAGGATCAGGAACTCCCACTGATTCCCAACACACACCCACTTTTGAATCACCATCCCCACAACCATTAAAGACCTACAAACGTAGGAAAGCCTCAAAGAACACTGAGTTACCCCAGACCAGTGTTAGGATGGATATTGTACCAGATGGGGCTGTCACAGGTGATGGAGGTGACATGTTGGTGAGGGCTAACACTACTGCTTCTAGCTTAGCAGCAGAGCAGGATAGTGTTAACATAACTAAGACCCAATCCAAGGCAACATCTAATGTGAATGATTCTTATGAGTCAAACACAGGTGATGGATTCCCTAGCCACATGGAAAACATAGGGGGCTCAGGTGATCAAACTAGGTTTGGTACTGAGTTTATGTCCCAAGATTCACCTCTCAGGGAAGGTCACACATCCCGAAGTGAGGAGGACAGAATTGAACAAATTGAATTGATGGCACCCCCTCTTGTACAAAATGTCATTGTCAATGATTCACCTCTCGGACCAGGTAACACAGGTCGAAGTGATGAGGCTAGTCTGGAACAAATTAAAGTTTTGATGGATAAATGTACCACTTTGGAAACCAAGTGTCAAAACTTGGAATCCAAAGTACATGCTCTTGAAGGTCTCACAGCTGCTCAGGGTACCATGATCAATACATTGAAGCAACAAATGGAGTCATTACAACAACAAGTTTCTTCTGCTAACACTGCTGCTGGTTTGGGAGAGGATGCTTCCAAACAGGGGAGGAATGGCACAGGTTCAGGGGAGGAAATTAGGGGTACTAAAAATGTTGCTGGGGTTGAAGTTCAAAATATTGCAAATGATGACTCTGCTGCTCTAATCTCTGCTGCTGAGACTACTGCTATAGAAGACTCTGCTGCTATTGCTTTAGAGACAAATGTTGATGCAGGTGTTATTGATGATGCTGGTTTAGCTTCAGGGGAGGCTAAGGGTGATGATCATGTGGAAAGTAGTGATAATGCAGATATGTATGTGGTGGTGAATAAGGATAATCAAGAAGCTGTGATGGAAAAGATTGCTAAGACTGTTGCTCCAGAGTCTGCTGCTAAAGAGACTACTGCTGATGAAACTATTAGTAACTCTGCTGCTGGATCAGGTGAGAACTCTGTTGCAAATGCTTTGCTAATGCTTCAAGAAAAATCTCCAACTGAACATACATCACAACCACCTCAACCAGAACCAATCAAATCTGCACCATCTCAACCAACATCTCTTTCACAACCAATCCATGTGTCACTATTACCCACAAAAGGAGTGTTGATTAGAGAACCTTCACAAACAATTCCAAAGGCAAAACCAGTTGCTTCAAGCACTGATAAAGGAAAAGGAAAGATAGTTGAAGAAGCTGTTTCTGGTTCTAGTGATGAAGAAGAAGAATATAAGAAATTGCCTAAGGAATATTGGCCTAGAGAGAAGCTTGTGGAGGCTGATAGAGTTTTGGCTATACAGGTTGCTATGGATGACATTGAAATAGAAGGTGAAGATGTTGATGCTGAACAAGCTAGGCTGCTAGCAGAACATGAAGTTCTTGCAGCTTTGAAATCCAGAAGAAGTGAAGAGGGTGAGTCAAAGTCAAAGAATGATGTATATGACTATGAGCCTACACCTGAAGAAGTTGATTATTTGATAAGGAAAAATCCTGAGGTTAACAAGAAAGCCTTAGAAGTTCATGCTGATGTTACTTTAACCACAGAGCAAAAGACTGCACAGCTGCATGATTTCATTAGGATGATTAATGATCAAGCTTTTGACTATGTGTCAAATGTAATCAAAGGCAAGCAAAAGAGAAAAAGAAGGCCTACAGAAGCTCAGATCATTTCACAAATGAAACAGTATTTGTGTGCTCAGTGTGGATGGAAAATGAGTCAATTCAGAGGAATGGGACATGATGCAGTTAGGCTTCATTATTATTCTGGATATAAGAGAAACAAAATGTTCATTGAAATAGGTTCAAAGGAAGAGGCTGAATGGAAGAAAAATTTTGATGAGCATATGGCAGCTAGTAAAGAAAGAGCCAAGAAATCAAGAGTTGAAGGATCCAAGACTGCTGAATTACCTGAATCACTCCAAAAGACTGCTGATAGGACTGATGATAGATTTTTGGTGGTTGAACCAGATGATATGTTTGTTGAGCCACTTCAAGCTAGACATCCAATTGCTGATTGGGAAATTGCACAGGATGATTTTGGTGAGGCTTGGAAAATTATCAGAGTTGGAGGTGATGTTGAAGTTTACAGGGATTTTGAAGATCTTGTAAGATCTTGTGATAGAACAGATCTGAATACTCTATGGGGCTTGACACAAGTTAAGTTTAAATTTGAAGATCCAGTAAGTGTGAAAGCTATGGAGTTATGGGTACATTTCCAAAGAATGTATAATCCATACCCAAGTGACAGATACTGGAGGTTTGAAGCAGATAATATGTCTACATTATGGAAGCATTATAGCTCAAGTGATGTTCATCATATTTCTACTCAGGCTGGAGTTGATGTGTTCATGCTTACAGAAAAGGAGTATCCATTGAGAGCTGGAGTTCTTACTGTAATGCTTGCTTCTAAGCTTAGATGTGAAGAAGTAACTCCTCACCTTCAAGACTTACTTGATAGAATAGTGCAGCAGAATTCTAGAGAGAGTGAGAAGCTGAGAAGAAGATAGAGTGTTTGGAAGCATCCTCTTGGTGTTTGTTTGAGCTTGTAAGAAACTTGCATATTTTCAGGGAAAATATCAAGTTTAGGGGAGGATTGTTGGGTTTTGAAGTAACTCTACTTCTGGGTGCTACACTGCTGCTAGCTAGTCAAGTCTACTGCTAGTGTAAAATCTCTACTGCCAGACAAGACTACTGCTGAGACTCTACTGCTGGAAGAATACTGCTGAGACTCTGCTGCTTATGTGATAAGTTTATGTACGAATGTTTGTATTTATAGTATAGATATTATGTAATATTCTATAATGTTAGAAGATTATAGTCTTGGGTAGGAAGTCGTTTGTAAGCCTGTAGGGTTCCTTGGTGTATAAAAGGAGATCCTAGGGTTAGACTAGAATACTTATTATTCTAGTATTGTATTCATTTCAAGGTTGCAAAACCCTAGCACTATTCAGGGTGCTCGTATTCAATATATTGAAGTGTTTAAGTGGTGATATAATTGTGTTTGTGTTCCTCTTAAGTTAATCAATAAATTCCGCGTATTGATTAAATTTGTTACAAGTCAGCTTCTATACATTATTGTCTTGGTTTATCTAAGATAGTAATACTAGATCAATTGCTCAACTGGGATCAACACTTTTCGTTTCTTTTTTTTGTTGTATAGGCAAAGTATAATGTTTAGCCGGCAAGTCTGTCGGTTATTGTAATTCGGTGCATATTTTTTTTTGTTTTGTAATGATGTTAATTTTCGGTATTTACGTTACATTTTTTTTAACATAATTTATACAATAGTTTTTTTTGTTTTATCGCAGTTTTTTTAAGAGTGTTACGGTAGTATCTGATATATTTTTTTTTAAGTTTTGTAACAAAAAAAGTTTGTATAAATAATTATAAGGTTTTTTTTATCACTTTATTTATTATGATTTTTTTTGTTTGTATAAATATTATTTTTTGTGTTTTTATTAGTTTATGTGTTTGTATAAATAATTTTTTTAAAGGTTTTTTTTTTTGTTTTTTTTGTTGGTTTTTTTGTTGTCGTATTGTTTTCTCTCTTCGCTAATAAAAAGGGCACTTTGCCCCTTTTCATTTCAACGCAAACCCTAATTATCTTCTTTTCTCACTAAGGTTTCATCTGTCTAATCCCTTGCTCGTATGATGGTCACACCACTAAGAACATCAGTGTATGCCCTTGCTCGTACCCCTGCCTTTCAAAAGTTAAAGGCTGCTGCTGATTCTAATGAAGTTGATGACTGTTTGCACCTGCTATTTAGCCAAGATTACACTGAGAATGATGGGTTGTTAATGGTGCTTGGTGAAAAGCGTGATGAATTAGCGGCGAAGGTTAAGTATCTAGAGGGTTTGGTGGAAGAAGGGGAGTGTTTCTTACCGTTGCATGAGGATGGTGACATTGGTTTGGAATGTCTGAAGGTGACACTGGAGAGAGAGAGGAAGGTGCTTGCTGGGTTGGTTGCGGTTCTGGATTTGGCGCGAGAAGGAAGAGAAGAGAAGAAGGTCAATCTTTTCTGGTTTGAGTGATGGGCTGGCCACCTTTTGTGGTATATTTTGTTGCTATTTTGTGTTTTGATGGGTGTATGGGTCTCACTTAATCGTGAATATGTTTTGTGTTTGTGTATGTATGGATATGGTATCATGTATTTTGCTCCCTTTTGGATGATATCATGTAATGAAGTACATTGTAAGATGTTTAACGAATGGAAATATAATATTATGATTATGCTTGTTAATGTGTTGTCTTGTGTTGCAAAATCATTGCTAGTTTTGTTTGTGTAACACCCCCAAAATTTGGTACAGCGGAAGACTATTCAAGCNGGATATGGTATCATGTATTTTGCTCCCTTTTGGATGATATCATGTAATGAAGTACATTGTAAGATGTTTAACGAATGGAAAGATAATATTATGATTATGCTTGTTAATGTGTTGTCTTGTGTTGCAAAATCATTGTTAGTTTTGTTTGTGTAACACCCCCAAAATTTGGTACAGCGGAAGACTATTCAAGCTTTCGGGGTGCTACGGGGATTGGTATCCAACACAAGTAATAATAGAACGAGATAAAGTAAACATAAATAAAAACACATCCAAACGGGGTTTTAAAGTTTACATTCATCCCAGGTTTACCAAAGTAAGGCCCAAAAGAAATAAAAGTAGGTCCCCAAATACATATCAGAGTTATTAGAAAATAGATCCTTAAACCAGATTGTCGTGCAAAGCCTTCCAAGCATGCATCTCCCATCAATCTTAATTACCTGAGAAAACGCGCTAAAAGTCAACTTTCGCTGGTGAGATCATAGGTTTATATTCATAATCAAATCAAGTGGACATATACGCAAAACGCTTGCTAGCTAGACTAGGCCTCAAAACAAACCTGCGGATAACCTCCGCTCCATCATAATCACACGGATAACCTCCGTAATATCATAACCCTATAGGTGCACACCATAGTAGAATCAAAATCAATCTGTATGCATAAGGATACGACATACCCACATGCGTAAGGATACGACATGCCTCAACTTACCTAGATCTAGTCTAGGCCTCGTTGTACAGCTTACCTAGTTCTTGACTAGGCCTCGCTCTCCATCCTACCTAGTTCTATAAGCATAGCAAGTTTTAAATCAAAAAGCAATAATAGTCCACATAAAACATTTTGCACGTTTCTCACCCCAAGTATTGAAAACAAAGTTCAAGAGTAAAAGTGGGGCTATGACTCACCTCAAGTACAGAAATCAGCAAAAGAAATCGGTAGTGGTAAGATGTATCACAACTCAAAAGACAGCAACTATGGACTCGGTGATGCGTGGTTTTGTAACCTTACAACAGGTTTTACCTCTCGAGGGATCTCAAGAGGCTTACAACCCCACCAGGCAGTGTACCTGACCGATGTAGTATAAGGTAGTGGTAAGTACGGGGGATTGATCGTTCTCTCACAGGGAATAGTGTTCGTTAGGATAGAAAAGCTACTCTAATAGGTCTAAGGGTGGAAGGAATATTCTTTTTGTATTTTTATATTTTTATGAAAGCAAGTAAAATCTCGGTTATGGAAGAAGGGCGGAATTAGTTGTTAGTCAACTAACCCAAGTTTACTACTTATGCAAATTAAAATAAAATAAATATCTAAACTAGTGTGGTTGTGAAAACAATATGGAGAAAGTTGTGTTTACTTAGATTTCATTACTCCCTAACTATCTTTTAGCGGTTAATTGATATGTATGTTACTTGTGTGGATGAAGGGTGTATTCCTAATAACTCATGGAGTGGCATACATATCTCTCCAATTCTATGAGCTCTTATCTCGCCCTATGCCATGCACGGCACAACCATAGGGGTTGTAAACAGTGGCTCATACGTTAAATACTACCTTAATAGCCTAGTATGCCTTGGCTACATGTTTCCCAAGACGTTCAAGCACGTTACCATAAATGAGGTTGGCCAGTTTTCTTGAGCCTAACATTGATGGAACAATCATCCCAACAAACAACAACACACACCAATCAACCAATAATTAATAGTTAGGTTTCATTAGATCTAAGCATACACTAGAGAATTTAGCTACACATGTTAATTAAAAGACAAGAAAAAGATATAATCAACCAACACATAGACATATTGATTGAATTGAAGTGAAGACTTATCTTTAATTAAGCATGAGGATTCCAAGGGTTGGAAACCCTAAAAAGTACAGGAAATTCGACTTTAGGGTTTGCCCTAAAAGTTCTCCACAAAGTTCCACACTAATGAATGAAAATTAGAAAACTATATATATATTTTACACTCTGACGGCGTCAGGTTATAAGGGCTGACGCCGTCAGCTTGCCGCCAATAGTTTTCTCAGATGGCCTAGATCCACTTCTGACGCCGTCACCTTATAAATCCTTCTGGGCCGTCACTCTTTAACTTTACTCCTGACGGCCTACTTTTCCTAACACCTGACGGCGTCAGGTGTTAATTCCAAAATTTCCTCTGGCCCGTCATTTGAAAATTGGATTCCACTCTTTTGTCAAGGCTTTCTGACGGCGTCACCTTGTGACTTCTGACGCCGTCAGGTTGTAAATCTTCATCTTTTGAGACTTTGTCGTTTTCTTCACTTTTATGCTCCAAAAACGTCCGAATATGCATGTTTTCCAGAATTCCTCTCAAAAGTACCTAAAATGACAAAAGGAACGATTTAGGGCAATATTTGATCACATTTATACGAATTAGGGCTTAAATGACCCCCTAAAAGCGTAACACTTTTCGTCTCATCAAATACCCTTACACTTGAGATTTGCTTGTCCTCAAGCAAATGAGCTTTTATTCCAATCAAAATATGAGTTAGGGGTCATTTAACACGAATATAAAAGTAATTACAACAAATAGTTATTAGACCCTAATCATAACAAGCACGGAAATCATACACTAGCACCTCACAAATAGTGTTTGGATTCTCACATCTCTCAAATGTCATAAAGTTTATATCTCATAAATGGAAACGGAAAATAACACTCACTACCTGTCATAGCAAATAGATTACCATAGGCTTGGGAAAGGATCAATTACTCCTCCACTAGGCGTAAGCACCTAAGATAAACTATCAAAGAGGGCTTTATAAAGGGTTGTAACGTAAGGTGTAGGGATATGATAACACGGTTTGGTTGGAATAAAGGGTATTTTAGTGGTGGCGAGTTAATTATCATGATCAAATACATGCACTCTACATCGTTGCTTAAGTCAAGACTCGACTCAATCTTAGTCTAAAAATGAAATAACAAAAACTAAAAAGGAACATAAAAGGAAACGGGATGGTAGTCCGTATGTTTTTCTTCTTTCTTTTTCATATTTTTTTGTATTTTTCTTGATTTTTCGATTTTTTTTTCATACACTCTTGCCCTACCATCCAAAATAATACATCATAGGGGATTTGCATTCCCCTTACACTTGAATCTTTACATAACTTTACAATCACTATTCTAATGACTCGAATTAAGATAATCGAAAAACTTGGAGTACTTTTAAAATATTTAGCACGTATGGGGGTAATAATGTTGTTCTTCCCCATTACTTCATTACACTAGTACTTTACCCATGAGTCCCAATCGTCCCAAAACAATATGTACAAGGATATGACTTAACTTAGCAACCATGTAATTGACCGGATAATTAACTAAGGGTTTAACAAATGTTTTCACAATAATGCACCAAAGGTGGGTGCATACAAGGTAGGCTAAGGCGATTTGGGTGTACATTTAGTGGGGTGTAAACAAATTCTCACTTTGAGTAAGATGCTCAAAGGTCGAAACGAAAGGATAGGCTCGGAGGGGTGTACTAGGGGTATCGTGTACCAAAAATGGATACAACGCAAAGGGTGTGGGAGAATTACTTGACCAATGAAGTCAATGTAATTATAACAAATATACGGGTGTAAAACAATGGGTTAATCCTAATGCCTCTTATCATGTAGTAAATCTTAACTACACGAATGTAGTCTCACTTGTGGATTTGAGATGGTCCTAACGCAAGTTCTAGAATCTAAATACTACCGGTACTCACATCATAGCACCAAAGATGGATGCTTTTCCTACCAATTCTAGGGGCGAACCTCACATATTTGGGGTGGAAAATTTTTTAGTGGTACGGTTTTGTGCTAGTCATACAATTTCCTATCCATGAGACGCTCATTAAGATCAAGGTTTCACTTCTAAATGTTGTAAAAAATTTTAAATTGGCGCTAAAATTGCCCTAACAAACATTTCTCTTGGTTTTATTACAAATTTACTATCAAACAAAGCAAAACATCAAGCGTAAGTATATTCTCAACGGTGCTTTCATTTACCCCCCTTACACTTAAACCGAACATTGTCCCCAATGTTCAAATAAAAGACGTAAAAGTAAATAAGATGAAAGAATGAAATCAAATACTCCCCTGAATCGTTTGTTGTGGATAGTGATGTAACATGGTTAGATCTTCTTCCAAGATAGACGAACGTTCAAAGCTTCCCTTCCAAAATAATAAACGTCTTCTTGTCCAAAATAACCTGTTAACCTGAAAAAGATAAAGGCCAACCTCGCGTAAAATCGGCGGTAAAATCTACATAATAAGATATAATGCTTGTGGAATGAATATTTTGCAGAATTCCTGGAGATTATAAGTTAAATTATTGACAAAACTTTTTTAGTTTTCGGAAAAATGCAAAACTTTCAAAATTTGCAGAAAATTATAACCTGACGCCGTCAGGTGTTAATCCTGACGCCGTCAGAAAGTTCTGACAGAATTCTATTGTTAAGCTTCCGGGAAAAATTCTGGAAAATCTAAATCTTACTTCCTGGAATTCCTGCAAAAATTCATTATGACTCGATACAAGAATTTGACTCAAACAAGTACCAATATGTAGGTTAATTTCGTTGTTATGAATCATGTTCATTCATTCTTCATAAACCGATTTGGATTTCCCTTACACTTAGCTTTTGCAAAATACCTTTATATGTAGTTAAGACGAAGTTAAAAACAAAATAAAGCATTTTCACAATTTAGTTTGAAGCATGAATCAATAACAAGAAATATAACTTACATACGGAAACAAATAAAATCAAATAAACACACAAAAACACACAAATCACGGGTTGCCTCCAAAGAAGCGCTTTTCTTTATTATTGAGTCTTGTAGCTAGACTCAAAGTCACCGTACGTTACGTGACTTCGTCGTTGAAGGTTATCTCTTCCTCATTGATCATCTCATTACCACTTTCTTGATAATGCTTAACTCGTTGTATAGTCACAGTGAATTCCCTATCCTCATCATCAACTAACACAACGGCCCCGGTTTTAGAAGAGCTCTTTACAGTAAAAGGTCCATACCACC
>LBNU01031709.1:0-17406 GCA_014162995.1 Artemisia annua
TCAACGGAGACTTGCTCGCGGTCAAGCGTGTTTTTTGTCGTTGTTTTTCCGTCGAACATATGTCGCCGGGAATATTTTCGCCTGTTCTCCTGTTTCTTGTAGTGATAGTTCATAGTTGTATACGTTGCCCTATTTTTACTGTCTTTACAGTTTCACCATAATTTACGTGCTTCCTAATACGTTATTTTGGATAATTTCCACTTACATGACCCAAGTTAATTGTACAAATAAAAGTGATCAATCATTTCATTTCATATATCGTTTAGTATAAGAAAACAAAAACGATCAACTTGGTATCATTTCATATGACAACTTTGTAAATGCAAACTGGAAAGAAAAGGCAAGAATCAAAATAAAACAAATGAGACGAAGAACCACCCACAGAAAGATGCATGCACGTACGTATTAAACTCAATGAAAATCATCCAATCAATCAATGATGTTCATATACCATTCCAATAACAAAAAGTAGGAAACATATCATATCTATCTCTACTGATACAAACGAGAATAACACATTTATAAATTCACATACAACGGTGTTACGCACACGGTTTGGAACACAATTGTACCATATATATTATCATATTTATATTCATGTTGCCGTTTCTTTTAATTTAAAAAGGGTTTGTCTAACTTGTGCCTCACGAGCACAAGTTAAGCACACTAAAAGGACAACGAGACCTACAGAAAAGGACATAAGAATCCACAGAAACTGTACTTTTTGTGAATCCCTGTGTCCTTTTCTGTGAGTCCCGGTATCCTTTTAGGGTGCTTAACTTGTGCCCCTAGGGCACAAGTTAGAAAAATCCATTTAAAAAACATACTTTATATTTTTTTCTTGCAACAAAAACAAACCAGAATTGGTCACTACTGGTTAGAAATTGTTGGCCTTGCTTGTGTCAAACAATTGTACTAAATTTTGGACGTGTTGTAAAAACAAAATATGTTGTGCTACATTTTTATCTGCCATGTAGCAATAAGAAAACAACCGTCCTAACGACTGCCTATTTAATAAAGCCGCAAATAGTATAATGAAACCTTTGATTCCGCTTGAATATATAACCGGTTGAGAGGTTTACTTGTATGTAAGAATCCATGGCTACTCAGGGTGGTTTAGTAAAAGGACTCATAACTATAACTTTAAGATGATCAAAAATATCACGCCAACTTTTTAAAAAGAGAAAGTTTTACCCGATTTAAATCTGTCAAACTGTCAAACCATATGAATTATGATTAAAATAAAATAAAATTTGTAAGAATCCCACCTAATTCAACTTGACGATCGAAATGTTAATAATCGACGATGTTGCTCAACTTGCACAAAATAATATATAGAAGTTAAAATTCAGATTGACTCAGCGATCTACTCATAACGTAACTGTCTTACAGAGCTTCAAGCATAGGTAATCACCCCTAAGTTTGAATGTGAGGTTTGTTGGGAAAACCTCAACTCAACATAAGAAACTTCATCAGTAAAATCATTTTTGCTAAATTCAAAGTCCCAAGATCAACGAAGATGTACTTTCACTAAAAAAAAAAGTTAAATGTAAATAAAAACATGGAATAAAAAATTAAAAATAGACCTTTGTAAAGCCAGTGCATTTTCTCATCAACCCCACCAATCAATTCCTTCCTACAAAATGCTTCGCTGTTCACCTTTAACGCGCCTCAATAATTCAAAACCAAAATAAAATAAAATAAAAATCATAACAAAAATTTCTCATTTCATCTCAAAATTCCAAAAATTACAACACCACAATAAAAGTGGAAAATTAAACTAAAAAACTCTTTAATTAATTAGTCCCTCATCATAATATAAATTCCGCAACAATAATAACAATAACTAATCTAACATTAATCCCAAAACAGCTTTACTCGGTTTGATACTGTATATCAAACAGTCTCATCTCATATATTAGTCCGCCAAAAGATCAAAAAAACACTGTTAACTAATTAATTCTCAAACACCTTTACTCAGTTTGAGTCTGTATAACAAACAGTCTCATGTCTCGTATATATTAGTCGGCCAAAAGATCAGAAACCGCAAACACAGTATTAATTAATTAATAAATTTAATTAATCCTGAAAGCCAGTTTTCTCCCAAATAGCATTCCGAACCCTACTCAAATCCCGCCCTTTCAACGTCCTTCCAACTCCTTCATGCACAGAAAACGACGCCGCCATTTGCTTGGCCAAAAACTCATGCGGCGGTATCCTACACGCGCCGCCTTCATATTCCTCAAACTCACCGTCATCGTAGGTGTAATCTCTCCGGTTCTCACGGTAGTCTTGTTTCAGTATCTTGGACCAGTCGGGTACGTTCACCGGCAAGGATGAGGGTGTGGTGACGTTCACCGGAGATGATGATGATTTGGTTGAGATCATGCGTTTGGATGAGTGCATGGTGTGTTTTTGTGGTGGTGACGTGGAGATGTTGTTGTTCCAGACGTCGGATTCGTCGAGTTCGAAGTCGGAGATGGTGGTGGTGGTGTTTTTTCCGGTGGTGGTTCCGGTGAAGTATTGATAGTGTGATCTAGTGAAGGTTTTTGATGCTGCCATTGAAATGGAGGTTATGTAGGTGTTTGTGTGTGTGTGTTTTTGGAGGTGTTTTTAGTGTGTGTTTGTGTTTGTGAGGAGTTTAGTTTGCTTTTATAAATGGTTCTAGTGGATAAGGTTCTTTCTTTTTTCATTTTGTTATAGATTTATTTAGTAAATGGTATTTAAGGCTAGGTATGCTAGTGACCTTCAGCGATTCTTGTTTTTTCTGCTATCTTAGTTTTCTTTCTTTTGGGATCTGTACGTGACATTTTAGGCATAGTAAGACAATCTATACTACAAAAGACATATCCCACAAAAATACATTTTAATTAAATTAAAACACATACAAACAAGCACAAGAATCGGTCGAGACTATGACCTTGGTCTCAAAAACCTACTAGCNTGTTGAGTTATTGTGTTAAGTTATTGTGTTAAAGCTGACGTGGCACTGACGTGGCGCTGAGTTATATTATAACTTGAGTCATGGCTGCGGATGCTCTTAGAACTACATAGATTATCTATGTATGGTTGTATACGTTGCCCTATTTTTACTATTTACAGTTTCACCATAATTTACGTGCTTCCTAATACGTATATTTTGGATAATTTCCACTTAAATGACCCAAGTTAATTGTACAAATAAAAGTGATCAATCATTTCATTTCATATATCGTTTAGTATAAGAAAACAAAAACGATCAACTTTGTATCATTTCATATGACAACTTTGTAAATGCAAACTGGAAAGAAAAGGCAAGAATCAAAATAAAACAAATGAGACGAAGAACCACCCACAGAAAGATGCATGCACGTACGTATTAAACTCAATGAAAATCATCCAATCAATCAATGATGTGTTCATATACCATTCCAATAACAAAAAGTAGGAAACATATCATATCTATCTCTAGTGATACAAACGAGAATAACACATTTATAAATTCACATACAACGGTGTTACGCACACGGTTTGGAACACAATTGTACCATATTATCATATATATTTATTTTCATGTTGCCGTTTCTTTTAATTTAAAAAACATACTTTATATTTTTTCTTGCAACAAAAACAAACCAGAATTGGTCATTACTGATTAGAAATTGTTGCCTTGCCTGTGTCAAACAATTGTACTAAATTTTGGACTTGTTGTAAAAACAAAATATGTTGTGCTACATTTTTATATGCCATGTAGCAATAAGAAAACAGCCGTCCTAACGACTGCCTATTTAATAAAGCCGCAAATAGTATAATGAAACCTTTGATTCCACTTGAATGTATAACCGGTTGAGAGGTTTACTTGTATGTAAGAATCCCTGGCTACTTAGGGTGGTTTAGTAAAAAGACTCGTGATTATTATTCTATAAGATGATCAAAGATGTCACGCCAACCTTTTAAAAAGAAGAAGGTTTTACCGGATTTAAATATGTCAAAACACATGAATTAGTCGGGATTAAAAATAAAATAAAATTTGTAAGAATCCCACCTAATACAACTTGAAGAAATGTTAATAATCGACGATGTTTTCTCAACTTGCACAAAATAATATATGGAAGTCGATCCACTCATAACGTTACTGTCATACAGAGCTTCAAGCATAGGTAATCACCCCAAAGTTTGAATGTGAGGTTTGTTGGAAAAACCTCAACTCAACATAAGAAACTTCATCAGTAAAATCATTTTTGCTAAATTCAAAGTCCCAAGATCAACGAAGATGCATTTTCACTAAAAAAAAAGTTAAAATGTAAATAAAAACATGGAATAAAAATAGACCTTTGTAAAGCCAATGCATTTTCTCATCAACCCCACCAATCAATTCCTTCCTACAAAATGCTTCGCTGTTCACCTTTAACGCGCCTCAATAATTCAAACCCAAAAAAAGAAAAAAAGAAAATAAAATAAAAAAATAATAAATAAATAAATAATTAAAATTAAAATCATAACAAAAATTTCTCATTTCATATCAAAAATTCCAAAAATTACAACACCACAATAAAAGTGGAAAATTAAACTAAAAAACTCTTTAATTAATTAGTCCCTCATACTTATAACTTCCGCAATAATAATAACAATAATAATAACTAATCTAAACATTAATCTTCAAACAGCTTTACTCGGTTTGAGTCTGTATATCAAACACTCTCATCTCTCATATATTAGTCCGCCAAAAGATCAGAAAAACACTGTTAACTAATTAATTCTCAAACACCTTTACTCAGTTTGAGTCTGTATACCAAACAGTCTCATGTCCCATATATTAGTCGGTCAAAAGATCAGAAAACGAAAACACAGTATTAATTAATTAATAAATTAATTAATCCTGAAAGCCAGTTTTCTCCCAAATAGCATTCCGAACCCTACTCAAATCCCGCCCTTTCAACGTCCTTCCAACTCCCTCATGCACAGAAAACGACGCCGCCATTTGCTTGGCCAAAAACTCATGCGGCGGTATCCTACACGCGCCGCCGTCATATTCCTCAAACTCACAGTCATCGTAGGTGTAATCTCTACGATTCTCACGGTAGTCTTGTTTCAGTATCTTGGACCAGTCGGGTACGTTCACCGGCAAGGATGAGGGTGTGGTGACGTTCACCGGAGATGATGATGATTTGGTTGAGATCATGCGTTTGGATGAGTGCATGGTGTGTTTTTGTGGTGGTGAGGTGGAGATGTTGTTGTTCCAGACGTCGGATTCGTCGAGTTCGAAGTCGGAGATGGTGGTGGTGGTGTTTTTTCCGGTGGTGGTTCCGGTGAAGTATTGATAGTGTGATCTAGTGAAGGTTTTTGATGCTGCCATTGAAATGGAGGTTATGTAGGTGTTTGTGTGTGTGTGTTTTTGGAGGTGTTTTTAGTGTGTGTTTGTGTTTGTGAGGAGTTTAGTTTGCTTTTATAAATGGTTCTAGTGGATAAGGTTCTTTCTTTTTTCATTTTGTTATAGATTTATTTAGTAAATGGTATTTAAGGCTAGGTATGCTAGTGACCTTCAGCGATTCTTGTTTTTTCTGCTATCTTAGTTTTCTTTCTTTTGGGATCTGTACGTGACATTTTAGGCATAGTAAGACAATCTATACTACAAAAGACATATCCCACAAAAATACATTTTAATTAAATTAAAACACATACAAACAAGCACAAGAATCGGTCGAGACTATGACCTTGGTCTCAAAAACCTACTAGCGCACCCTCAGTGACCCTTAGCTTGCAATGGTGGCGACCAACTTCGACCGACATCGACCTTTTGATCGACCTTGTTATTGTGGGTAGCCTAAGTTTGGCAAAAGAAATTTGTTAAAAGTCGGGTGTGGTGGTGACCGCGATTATCATCATTAATTTAATGCTAAATCATTTTGAAACATATTTTACTTAAACACAAATATGTCTCACGATATTACTCAAACGCATTCACAACCTTCACACAACTCGGCCGGTCAATAGAGTAACTTCTAACAAAAAAGTGCTGCTAAGATGCGTGGGAAGGGATATGTTTTTTTTTATGAAGACGCGTCGGTTTAGGGTATGGACGTGTAAGTTGACACCATTAGTCCATTACACAACTAAGGATGTATTTGACTACAAAGTTATTGAAAGATTATATTTGTTTTCTTTTAAAAAAATATGTGGGACTTGAAATATAAGCTTTATTTTGATTGACATATGTTGCTTTCTGTAACTTATAAAAATAATCGTCATTTTTTAACTCTCGCTTTATCTATTGTATCGTTTTTAGTTTTAACAATAGTTTTTTTTCTACCAAACATACTTTAAGAAAAAACATGTCAACATTAGTGCGCTATAAAAATGTTTCTACTTTCTATAGATAGCTAGCATTAAGAGAGTAACCATCGAGTTATTACTACCCTTGTATCGCTAATGTTCGGTTAACAGATCTTTAATGATTTTGAAAAAGTTAATTTCTTGGCCCAATCTCAAATTAAAGGTTGCTGAAACATTTACTCGTTAAGTAAAGCTAAATCGCTATGGAAACAATAAACAAAAATGTGCCAAATCTAGATTTCTCTAAATCTTTTGAGAAAGTTCTAAACGCCAAATGTTAAATTATTTATTGTTAGCGTCTTCTCTAGTTAATAAGGCCATAAGGGTGTTCTTTTTTTGTGATTTGTTTTTATTTTTATATGAAAGTCAAACAAAAGCTACAATGTTGGCTTTTATTAATATGTGTATTTTACGCTAGTATTCGATATTCTGATAGTTTGATTACTACTACTACTTTAATATGATAATGGCCTTTACAAATATGGGACACCTCATCGAAGTGAAATATTCGCTGGCGAATTTGATTGTTGGGTTCGAGGTATCTCCACCGTCATTTATGAACACTATATCTTGTTCAGATCACTACACGTGGTGTTATAAAAGTTAAAACAAGTTTATTAAAGTACTATTGGAATTATTTAGCGGCTTTATCTAAAATTAACTTCATGTAAACTCTACTCTACAGTCTAGAGTTAATTTGTGTGGGGACTCGGGACCGTATTACGGAGTACTAAATTAACCCACTAGTATTATCCTCGTGTATTTAAGACGTAGCAAATGTGGTTCGGTCCGTCGACATATTAGTATAATCTACTATATTAAAACTTGCCAGTATTAGGCGGCAATTTTGAGACCCGTTGCTTAAACATAAGTCTGATTAGATAAATAGTAAAGGATATCTATTTCGGACTTTTAAATTATTATTATAGAAGGGTTTTATTGGTTATTTGATAGAAAATATAATTATATAATAATAATTCAAAGGATCTAAGTGAGTCTAGCGGGTTAATTTATTATTATTATTTTTTTTTTATTTTTTTTTAATTTTTTACTCAAAAAAATAATACTCCCTCCGTCCCAATTTATTTGTCCACTTTTGACTTTTGAAGTCTTTCTTTTTCAACTTTTACCTTAAATTTTGTTGTTTGTGTTATGTAATATTTGATAAAAGTTACACCCAATGAAAATACATTTAAAACTCAATCAATTCATATATTTTGCATCAAGTATTATACAACACAAAAAAGACTATTTAAGGTCAAAGTTGTAAAAGAAAGACTTCAAAAGTCAAAAGTGGACAAATAAATTGAGACGGAGGGAGTAATAAATAAAATTATGTCGACTGGTTTAAAACCCAGTTAGACCTGGAGCCAAATTATCTAAACCCAAACTCATTTAAACCGATATTTCGAAGATACTCATCTAGACCCGTGATCCAAACCCGACCCGACCCACCTATTTTGACACCTTGCCTAATAGCTAACGTTTTTAATATTACTAGTATTTATAATAACTTACTCAAACACACACGTCTCACAACATACTCACAAATACACACAAACTTTTATTTGCGTTTGATGGTGTGAATAATTTTGATCTAAAGCCAAACAATCATAATCTTATCTTACTCTTATACATAATATGTATGATTTTGTCTTAATTATTATTCAATAAACAAATTTTACAACATTTTAAAAGCATGTATTAGTAGACATATTAAGCGGTACGGATTATTATAAAATGATACAAACATTTGAAACACATTTCTTAAAATATTAAAATTGAGTTAATGATTTTTGGAGTAACATTGTTAATTAAAGTTAGTTTACTACATATAATATATACTCCGTATCATGAGTTTATGAAAATTTGAATATTAATATTGTTTTACATTATTTTATTTATGTTGAAATAATAACGTTTTATTTAATGTGCGCTAAGACAAAAAGTTAATGATCATGAAATTTTAAAAGGTTGCACAATTTTAACAATCTTTAAATATTTTTTAAATAGTTTTAAGATTAGACAACAATTATTTTTTTAAATAGTTTTATTATTGTTTACATTATTTTATTTATATTGAAATAATATCATTTTATTTAATGTCCAGGGTAAGGATCCAGTGAGAAGAAAACTTAAAATGAGAAGAATGAGAAATAATTATAACCGCATATTTGAGATGCATCGACTTAAATTAGATGCATCCCTATTCATTTAGATGCATAACAAATAGTTTCGAAAGTGATTTTGAAGTGAAAACGATACAAAGTAGTACTAGCAACAAATTTGACCCGCAGAGGACGAAAAATACATAGGAATCGTCTAACTTGATGAAATGCATCTAATACATGTATATGCATCTAATTTTTAACTAGAAAATATATTATAATGCATCTAAAATATTAATGATGCATCTACTTCAAATTAATGTATCCCTAAGATGTAGTTATAGTTATTTCTCATCCTTCTTATTTTAAGGATTCTTCTCATTTGATCCTTAGTCATGTCCGCTAAGACAAAAAGTTAATGATCATGAAATTTTTAAATGTTGCACAATCTTAACAATCTTTAAATAGTTTTAAGATTAGACAACAACTAAAACAACTCCTCGATGTTTTTGTTTATAGCCACCAACGATAAAAAGTCTTTCCTCTCTTTTACTTACTTGGTTAGTTATAGACTGACATTGTATAAGAGCTTACTATCTAGAGTGATGTTACGTTTTTCGTATTATCATTTTCTAGTTTCGATGAAATATAGCTTAGTTTCTTAACATGATGTTTAAGTTTAACTCACATTTCCATCTAAGGCGATACTAGTTTTGAGCCAGAATGGTAATTTAGTCAAAGTAATGGATGATGGATGATCAATTTAACTTACTTTAAGGGGCGGATGTAGGCTTTAGCTAGGAGTGAGCGCCAAAAACAAAAAACCGAAACCCAAACCAAAAAAATCGAAAACATCGCATCAAAAAACAGCCCCAATTGAAAAACTGACGGTTGTGGTTTTGATTTTTTAAAAAGCCGAATGTTTAGGAGTGGTTTTTGGTTTCATTTGAAAAACCATACTTCAAAAACCGCCCCGCCCCACCCTTATTAATCTTTCAAATTTCATATATTTTTTCTATGCAAAAGATTTGGAACTTACTTGAATAAAAAAACTTTTATTTTTATATTTCGTGACTATTTCACGTGTCGCTTTTAGCGCCAACTCTTGGTGGTTCCTATATTTCTTGGTTTTAACTCCTTATATATACCATATGAAAGGTTAAATATTTAACAACTTTCATAAAAGTCAGAAAAAAAATTAGGATTCGACTTCCTATACTTTTATTAATCTTATTTGAATTATGTCTGTAGAAAATTATCTTTACATAATATGAAAACTTGCTAGTTGTTTGTTTTGTACTTTTGTATGTTGACGAAACAAGTTAAAGTTGTGATGGTTCATAACTTTCGAGTTAACAAAGTGGACAATTTAAAAGCTATAAAACCCTGAAAAGGAAATAAACCAAACCGATTCAAAGGAAAACCTAATGGTTTGCAATTATTAAAAACCGAAACTTTTGATTCGCAGTTTGGTTTTGCTCAAAAACCGCATCAACGCCCCATTCTCACCCTTAACTTTAACCACATGTGGCATGTGCCCGATATGGATTAGATGTGGTGAAGTATGAATTTGTTACAAAGCCAATATGATTTACTTCTATCTTACTTTTGTGCTATACATTCATTCCCTTATAGGTTGATTTCCTTCTATTTGATATCGATCGAAGAGATAATTTGTTATAGAACATCGTAATAACTTTGTTAACTCGTACAGAGTGTACCATTTTATGTAATATTGTATCTTCTACTTTATACGAGTCAAAACTTGAGATAGTATTGTACCTTCTACTTTATACCAGTCAAAACTTGAGATAAAAGGTTTGTACCGCACATGTTTAAAATCTCTCTACCCGTGACAGCAACTTACCCTGCATTTGTAACTTAAAATGATGGGATCTATATCCGAAGTAAGGCTAGTAGTAATGGTAACCTTGTAAGTGTGACCAAATGACCTTGCTACCTCAGCTTCTCTTTTTAAGATTAAGCACATGACTAAATGCTCGTAATGTGACCAAATGCATGACCCAACACTTTTTTTCTAAATTAAAATTTCACTCATAATTAAAAAATATTACATAATAATTTAAACAAAATTAAAAACATTACAATAAATATTAAAACCTAAATAATAGTCTAAACTATATTTCTTATTATTTTCTCTTTCTCAAAGTAACCTTGTACTTTCGTCTAAAACCCTGCAGCTTTTTTAGCATTTCCACTCTTATCGAGCACGTTTATCTACGTTTTACACAAGGGTATCTCTTCCTCAAGGCTCCGTGCTCCATCGGCTGGTACACCGATTGGTTATACGAAGGTTGGAACGGATAATTTTGTTGTTGTTGTTGTTGGGTATACGGAGGAGAAACTCGAATATTTACATAAATTGGTTGTTGATGTTGTGATTGAAAAGCGAAATAGCGGGTTAAAGTTTAATAGGTAGTGAGCGCATGGTTAATTGAAAATTGGAGTAAGTTGTTGTTAGAACGTTTTGTTGTCGTCGAATTTTTGGTGTTTTGGTTTAGAGAGTTTTGTAAGACATTTTTTGAGTTGAAAATAATTAAAGAAGATAGCTGTAAACGATAAAATGTGAAAAAAAATAAAGAATAGTAAATTATATCTATTGAAGAAAAAGTTTATTATTTGAAATTTTTTCTAATACAAACACCCCGAAAGGACAATGCTAGCCAAACAGCTAGTTTTTTGTGTTGCATTTCATTCGGTCGCTTTGCCGACCCAATCAAGCAAAAACGAGGGTGACACTCGTTCGTATACAACTCACGTAAGGGGATGTGTTTGCTCGCAGCGACTGACCCTTGATCGACCCAACCATTACCACTGGTCTAATGGTTTACATTTTGAATGACGGTTAACTATCTAGATACGAAAGTCGGTATTTCAATTGTCGCGACTCGAAGTTGTTGCTTACACACTCGGTGCATCGACAAACAATGGTCCCAATGACCTAATTCAACATGTTATAAAAATGACAACACGTGTCAACTTCTAGATGGTGACATGTGTACCCAAGTTGGTGTGTGTACATTAAGAAGCCACGTGAAGTGGAGCCCATTGGATCTAGCATTTTGTGGCTCTGACAGCTGGTCATGTCTTCTCAAATGGGACACAACACAAATTCGATGGCAAAATCTCGTGTGGTGAGATTTTGGATGGTTTGTAAATATCGCATAAAGATAGGATATTACCGAGGTACCTTTTTCTTCCTTTTGTTTTTTGAATGTAGTCTCGGGACATTAAGTTAATAGAATTTTGTGTCGTAGTGTTAATTTTTGTAAAAAACTTTGATTTCTTTTAAATGTGATTGGTTTAAAAAGATTATGTTTTTCATTTTGTATAATCTTGTCGTAAATACATTTGGTCATTATATCCTGATTCTGTCCTTGTTTAGTTGTGGTCATTTTCTATTATTCATTCATTATTAAATTATGAACTTGTTTTTACATAAAATGGAAATGAATCTCTCTCGAACATGAGATTTAGCCTAAGTCTAAGCTTGAGAGTGTTAAAACTCGTGGTCAATTCATTTATCTATACTATATATAAAAAGAAACAAATTTGATTAAAACTTAGATACTTAAACTTTAAATAATATGGTTAAACTAAAATAGTCTTACCAGAAACAGAAAATACAAACTATTCAATATTTAAATACTTAATTACATTTTAAACAACTAATTTTCTTTACTTTCACTTATTCAATATTCATATCAATTAACAAAACTGCACACACAAACTGACACTCATCGCCGCTATACGCGGTTAATCGTTTAGTATTCATAAAAGTTGTTTATATCTAAAAAGTTTTAACTTGTTTAGAGCCATATACAGTCAACTTTGTTTATGTATCCATTATAACAGTATAACATTATGTCAACATTATGTCGACATTATGCTCATGAAATCAAAATGTAATATTTTCTCCTAGTCGAGAATGGTGTTTTCTTTTTCTTTTTGTGGTAAAGTAACGTTTGTCTCATATGGAATTTATACCACTGTTTCTTTTCTTTTATTTTTCCTTTGTGCATGTCTTTTTCTTTTTTCTACTTTAATCTCCATGATGTACGTGACCCATAACTTGATAAGGGATATACCCTTAGAAACGGAATATGTTTATCTCTTAACATCACATTTCACAATTCTTGGATAATGACAACAATACTCGTGTACGTATAAGAAAAACATTTCGTAATAAGTTACATACTAGTTTCTTATAAAATATGTAAAGTTTTATGATTTTTCATTGCATAAAATAATCGGTGAAGTAGATACTGTGATCTCTTTGCTTACACTTTACACATTTTGCCAATATTCTAATTAATTTTTTAACTAATAATATCTAGACGCGACAACAAGTGAAAAACTTATGATTTATATAGTTTAATGATATAGGCTTAAAGTACTCATATTTACAGAGCGAAAGTGACTTGTGTATATTAAGACATGCAATTCAATAACATACACTGTTTTAAATAACAATATCCTTTTATCCACAAGCAAAAATATGTAAAGATAAGCCTACTTGTCTAGTATAAAAATTGTTTCAATAACGTGAGTAAACAATTAAGCAATATCAACTTGTGTTTATTTATACAAGATTAACATAAAAACTAAAAGCAATCACAAACAAAGAGAACAAAGATTACCAATAATGTTGCCTCATTTAGCTCTTACTACAATTTTTCTAATTAATAAAACTAGTTTGTCTGTTGTCATTTAGTTGTTATTATAAATACAAACGACATGAACATATAATTAATTATATAAAAAATGCTGGTAGTAAGAAACACCAAACGTATATATATAAATATAGGCCAATGAGCTGTTATGAAATAATTAGCATGATATTATGTTTTTATCTGGTTTCTTAGATTCCCATATCCAGCAATTTATTTTTAAATAATAATATTTTCTACAATAATGTACAAAGACCTCTTTAAATATCATACAACTTGACATATATATAGCCAATAATCAATATCTTAACTATGATCTCATGTGAATTCATTGTGGGTTAGATTTATACATTTTGATAATTAATAAAAAAATTATCAACTAGCTAGCTTTTATCTCTACTAGCTATTTATATATTTATAATTTATTTGAGACGTTTCATCTTTAAAAATCATAAAAAATTAAATTAACAAATATTTTATTATTAGTAATTATTAAAATAAAAATTGAACATTAAATTGGTTGTTGCAATAATAAAATATAACAAATATAATAAATTTAATATGATTATTCTTAAAATTAATAACTTTTTAAATTTACATATAATAGTATGCAATATTAATTTTTTACAATCTCACAACAGAAATATGCAAGCTCTAAAAACTATCATTTATTATAGAAAATGGATAAACAACATTCGCTAAGACAAAGTAAAATAAATAACATTTGTCTCCGATCCCGCTGCTTTACGTAGATACCATGCTAGTATATAATAATATTATGTACAAATATATTAGGAGTTTAAGTTAATTATAATCCTTATTTATTTGTTTGCCATAAAGTAAATATAGTGGTTTTGCTTTGGTTAGGCATAAAAGTTGCATGCCAAATCATTATACACATGCAAAGAGATTTACTCCAACCATTCAAGTTCAATGATTTTTAATTTACATGTGTCAAATATATTATTAACTATTGATTATAAACTAACAGGTTCAGGATTATGTCGATATAAAACTGACCGAGCAACTTGAATGATAAAGATCGTATAGTCGTGATCAAATGAGAAGATAACCTAAAATAAGAAAGTTGGGAAACAAATAACGACTTAAATTATATGCATCTCTTTATTTATTTAGATGCATCATAATATATTTGGGATTAGATATTGGTACCTTTCAAAAATTCAAGTCATACCTCCTAACTTTATTTATTTATCTTTATTTTTATAATTTTGTTTTTTTTAAATTGCGAAATAAAACAAAACTGAACAGAAAATGTAAAATTTAATAAGTCAAAAGTAGTAAAACACAAGAACTACGGAGCAAAAAATCATAAAAGACAGTTTTGTCTTGTTAATAAAGTATGTAAAACTGCTAAAAAAGTGTGGAACATAAACTATAAAGTTTCAAGTCAAAAATAGTAAAATTCAAAAAATACGAAACAAAAAATAAAAATAAAAGTCTATTTTTACCTATCAATAAAGTGGGTATTATGGGATATGGTAATTTTAAGAAGGTAGCCATAATAAAACACAATATATTTTCGATCTCAAAATTAGATGTATATAGATATATAAATGCATGTGAATAGATTAGGTAAATGTTTGTTGCTAGTATAACTTTGTATTATTTTCACTTCAAATTCACTTTAAAAACTAACTAAATGAGATGCATCTAAATAAATAAAAATGTATCTAATTCAAGTTAATGCATCTCAAAATATATAGTTATAATTATTTTTCATTTTTCTCATTTTAATTTTTCTTTTCATGTAATCCATATCATATTCCATATACCAAAAAAATTACTCCCTCCGTCCAAAAATATAAGTCTATTTTGACTTTTTTAATTGAACTTTGACTTTAAATATTTTTGGTTGTACTATATAATACTTGATGCAAAATATATAGATGGATAGTGTTTTATATGTATTTTCATTTGGTATAATTTTCATCAAGTGATATTTAATCTAAACAAAATTATTTAAGGTCAAAGTTCCATACAAAAAGTCAAAGCGGACTTATATTTTGGGACGGAGGTAGTACTATAGTTTTCATTATGCATGAAAAAGTTTTTCAACCTATTTTTCATATGACAAATGATACATTATCTTAGTAATACCGTTGCTTATCAGCAAAAGGGCTTGTGTCTCAATAGTACCATTTGTTGTGTTAGATGCTCTATAACTAAATGGTTGTAGGTTCAAATCCTGGTTAGAACATGCAAAATAATTTTTGATTGTATATTGTGAGACAGTTAGTTGACATTCTAAAAAAAAGATACCGTTGCTTATCCTTTTAACTGTTGTATGTTAATAGACGGTTCCCCGTGTTCGAGTTTTGCAAGAGATAATGAAAATCCAGATTTTCCTCCTATTGCGTAGTCGTGAGTTCTAGGGGTTTCCCATCGTGGGTCTCTCCTAGTGGTTCGGGTCCAGGGGCTTGCCTGTTTGGATGGTTTAACTCGGGGGTCGTATTTCAAGTCTTGCGCCATTCTAAAAAAATTCATATCTTATTCCAAAATTTGTATCATAAATTTCTGTTTTGGGTTGAATCGTTTTTCTAGAGTACATTAAGCCTGTTTCTGCTTTTAAATTAGTATAAATAAGTTATATGTGGGATATGTGGTTACATGCATGAAGGGAAAGTTAATTACACTATTGAGGTTTTAGCAATGTGAAGATGTAGCTTTTGTTCATACGTACTTATGATGATGTTTCTTAAGTGCCTACATAAAGTTGATTATCGATTAAATTTTAATATAATTCTTCCCAATAAAGTGTTTTTCTGATGTTCGATGCATTGGATCGCATTATATTGCACCACTTTAAATTAACTAATACTTATGTGAATGAGACACTAAATAATATATGCTCGTAACTTGCTACATTTCATGAATGTATCGGTTTTTTTTTACTAGCAAGAGGATTTTGTTTGGGCGTCCTCAAGATATGCTTTCAGATACCGCTGATCGATGACATTTCAAGGAAGTAGATTTTTGAAACTTTCTAATGATTCAAGATAGACAATCCTACGCTCATAAACCGGCTTGCCAAAATGGTTGGTCCAGTATCGAATCTCATCAAGAAATCTTATATAATATGAATAAGGTTGTTCTTCACATGAATGATTATATTTTGAGAGTTGAGACTTGAACATAAATCAATCACCTTGAATAGCACTCTAGAGTTATAAAATTATTCACACACAAAAGATTGTGTGAAAACTTAATTCATCTTTTATATAATAAAAGAATTACATTATTTTAAAAGTATTTTGCTAAAAAGGTATTATTGAGAAGAAAATCAGATCAATCAGGTTGTTTATTTTGTTACTTGGCAAAATCGAGCATTTTTATTGACAAATTAAATTTCAAAATTGAAAATAATCAATCGACCTTTAATAAATTCGTTGGATAAATTTATTGTAGAAATTGGGCCAATCAATGTACATAGTGCATTTCTTGCTAACTAATGGGTGTCGTGTAACTAATAATCAGAGAAAACAATCTATTGGTTACAAAATATGTGGTTAAGTATGCATAACTCCGATTATTGGTTTGGTTGTTTAACTGGCCAATTGTGTTTTAAAGTCAAAAGGAAAAAAATGTGTGGTCTGTTTCTGACTTATTTTTCTTTCTTTTACGTCTGGCATATCCAAAAGGATGTTCGTGACTCGTGAGTTTGAGACTTTAAGTGATTCATTAAGGAGATGTATTGTTGTTCCATAAGAATTAGTAGCACTGTAATAATCATCAGAACTCCCATTGGTTTTCAACATGGTTATATAATGCTAGTTATTATTGTTGTTGTTGTTGATGATGTTATTGTTGTTGTTGATGAGTGTGTAAATACTCATCATTTTTCTATCATCTGAACTGCCAAAACATCCAAAAACACCAATTAATGCATCAAAATAGTGAAAATATTCCAAAAGTGTGTTTTATGTGTTCTAGATGCAAAATGTTTGAAAACAAATGAAAAACAAACAAAGTTTGCACAATTGGCAGTTTCAGTCCCTCAACTTTCACAAAATGTCAAAACTAGTCCCTGATTATTTCAAAATATGCAAAATATCATAAAAGGTCCTTGGGGATTCATAAGTTGTCAAAACAAACCCTTTGAATATCAAAAAAATCACAAATTTACAACTTTGGTCCCCCAAGTTTGAAAAATGTCAAAAATAGTCCTTGGTGAATTTAAAAAGTGAAAATAATCTAAAATAAACCTTGTACTATTCATAAATGACAAAATTGGTCCTTGTGGTAAATTTTTGGAAAATTACATGTTTGGTCCC